>VDFB02213521.1:0-87342 GCA_007258455.2 Sequoia sempervirens
TTCCTACCGGGCCACGAATATCCCCGATTCTAAGGAAGCCATCATGAATTTGATTGACGGGCCCGTGATTTCTCGAAGCTTCATTAACATCATCATTTGTGATACAAGGCTCACATTGACAACCTCGAAGACGAGATCTTGACAAAAGTAAAAGGTTCACCTATATCCCACATGAGATCGATCACTTGAATTCACACCATTGTGGATTACACCGTTGGTCCAGATGAGAAGTTCGTGCAAGAGACTAGGAGGAAATTTGAAGACTTCCGCGCCCAATGCAAAGAAATGTGAAGCAGCCCCCTATTCTCCAGTGTTAGACATTTCCGGTGCATCCCATTATGCATCTTGTAAATATTTCTCGACATTTTCGAATGTCATTTTGTAAATTGTAATTACACCAAGTTCAAAGATGTAATATTTTCAAAACAAATTACACTTTGACTTTGGTCAAAGTTAGGTGAGATCTCCTAAAATCGCTCACCTAACTTTCCCTGATTTTCTCAATCTCTTTCCTTATTTTGCTCATCCCTCTTTCTATATAATGTGAGGGATTTTCATTGTAAATGATCTTTTAGCCTTTTGCAACGAAGTGCTGCCCTTTTGTAAGCAAATTTGTGAAACTTTGCGTTCATGCTTTGTGAATGAGATTCGATCAATAAAGAAAAGGATTGCAAGCCAAACTTTGCGTTGGATTCGATACTTTTGTGAGTTGATCTGATTTGGTAGTGATTAGTTCGAGGAATTTGAAAGACTCTAAGTAGTTGATGTAAACTTTGTGTTACATTTGTTATTTAGATTGCATTGTATTTCTTTTATCATTGGTTGAATGATCTATAAGACTTTGTGCTTATAATCATTCATGCTCTTTCATGTTCTTGTTGAATAATCTACAAGACTTTGTGCTTGTAATTATTCATACTCTTGGATACTTTGTCGAAGGATCTACAAGACTTTGTGCTTGTAATCGCTCTGCTCATTGATACTTTTGTTGGATGATCTACAAGACTTTGTGCTTGTAATCGCTCATGTTGTTCGAAGAATTGTTGCGTCTAAGAAGACTTTGTGCTTCTAACGTGACAAACGGTACATCTGCACAGATCCAACATTGATAAAGCTACGGAACGACTTTGTGCCTTCGTGAGCTTTCCCTTTTAATTTATTTGTTTGTTGTTAATTACTTCGGTATCTCTACGCCGCTTTGACGAGATAGAGATATTGGCATTATTGCTAGTTGTTCGTTTCAAGTTATCAAGAATTCGGAACTTCCAACACGTGAAGCATTGTAAACATCTTCTCTAAAAAAGAGAGAAGGATGAATGTAACACACCCCCCCCACTCCGTGAATTTCGTGTACATTTTGTAATTACTTGTGTGATTTACTATTGTTTCTCTTAGCAGTAAGAAGGGCGCCTCCCCTTTCCGAGAGGAGAGATTCACATCTCACATAGCTGTGTCTGAAGTCCAAGTTGTGTAATCTATCGAAAGCTGATTACATAATTTTCACCCAACACAGTCACTAGTACAGATTTATCAGAATGCCTAAGGTTTTTAGTTCTTGTAGTTGCTGAAACAGTAAGATGCGATCCAACAATGGTAGGAACCTCTTTGTTCAAAAAAGATAAAAAGAGGGCGAAAGGGGCAAAAACCAAAAAACAAATAACAGTTTCTATTTTCTCTGTTCTTCAACTATACATTTCAAATATACCAGCTCAAACAAACATTTCCAAAAACCAATAACAAGCTTATAAGCTTAAAAGATAAGTTTAGTTCAAGGTTTTATGCTAACAAGTATCTAAAACCACTGAAGAGGATTGAAAAACAACATATGCAAACATGGAAAGAAGACTGAACGCAAAGGTACACCCAGAGAAACCCTTAAATGGGAAAGGAACTCCAATAAGAATGAGCTTCGATCTCCTCATATCACTATATCTCAATCTTACAAGTAGGAATAATGTCCGAAGGACCACCTAGAACAAATGGCAACACAGATAAAACTGAATTCCAATCCTACAACAATGTGTGCAACTCCATAAAAACCCTGTTCTTCAGCTTACTACAGCCTTCTATGACCATGCTAGAAGAATAAAACATGAGCTATCTTTTGCACAAGGCTTTCCAAATGTTTATATAACTTTTCCAATCCTTATTGGGTGAGAATCTTTGCACATGACATGTGGAATGGGAAGATACATTATTTTCAGCTGTTGTACTGCCTATACAGACAAAATGTGTGAAACCGCAGCCTCCTTCAGACTAGTGGTTTTGCAATTGTCTCACAGTTTCATAACCACCAAGGCAATTCTGAAATTGCCCCTACTTAAACTGGAAGTTTGATCACCAACTTAAAAATAATTTGTTTCTTCAGCATTCCCCTGAATCTGACTTCCCTGAGATGCTCTAAATCAATCAAAGGTTATTTTCAGTATGGACAAATGCCCAATTAGCTTCAAAACCATTGTCTGCAAGATCTTTTGGGTCTTCAAAGTCTTGTAAAATCTTCTTGATTAAAAGTGACGACAATTGATCTTCTGATCATGCATCAAGATTTAATTTACAGATCAATGTTTATTAGATATAATATAGTGTTATACCGTATTTTGTGTGCAGGCATTTATTGCTTCTGTTAGTGACATAATAAAAGCACATTGGTTATGTCTAAAAGGTAACATACACAATTTAAGTTACAACCATCAATGTAACTTCCCCATTCAATAAGAAATACAAGCAAACACACATTGGAATGTGTGCCACACAATTTTCCTAATCGATCTTATAACATTTTGTATCAAAGCAAGGAAGCCTTAGGAGAGGGTGTGCTAAACCAGATGCTGAAGGGTAAGAAATTGCTTTCAGAGGACCGACTGTCATAAATTTGAATCGCTATTAAAAAAATACTGTTAAAAAGTAAGAATTGTTGATTGTAAGGTACAAAAAAAGGGAGACTTGTCATAACATTTGTTGTTCAAAGTGTTATGAAGGGTCAACTTTATTCAAGGATCAACTGTTTGAGGAGGGATGACTGTGTTCAAGGGCTGAAAGCAGGCAGCATAGGGCCAACCGGGGCTGACTGTCAAAAGGCAAAAATTGGCATGGGGCAGCAAGCAAAACAAAAAGCCAACAGAGCTATATAGAAGCAGTACAATATGGAATGAGAAGAGAGTAGAAATGCAGGTACATTACAAAAAAAGAAACTCTTTCTTTTACATCAAATCTCTACTAAAAATGACTTTGTTAGTGGAAATATCTATAAGTCTATGTGCTTTAAAATGTTCACCATAGCTAATAAAAAATATGTATAGCTTTTAGATTCTAGTTTACTCTTGTTCCTATTAGAAACTTAAAGCATATGCAGCTAAGCCAAAAATAAAAAGGTGTTACTTTTGGTTTCATCCCAGACCAAGATTTTTCAAGTGTTACATCATACAAGGCTTTGCATTAACTTCCAAGAGATACACCACTATGTTCATTGCTTCGTCCCAATAATTGTACAGCACATCTCTACTCTGCATCATGCACCAAACCATCTCAATAATAATTTTGTGCACCTTTCAACTACCCCAGTTCTACTGAGGGGTGTATGGGACTGTCAATTTTTGTTGAATGCCTTAATGTAATGTGCTCCACCCAATTCAGACAGAAATATAATAAATCAATATAAAGTAAATCACTGAGCACGATTCCTTTAACCAACAATATAGCAATCATCAAAATGGAAATCACTGAGATACATAGTCCGCACCAAAAGAAATAACCAGATCTATAACAGTGGCACAGATTAACAAATAAAAAGACTGTCGGAATTATGCTGAGAAACAGTGATAACCAGATATAAAGGAACAACCCGAATATTAACTCCAATTCACTCAGATCTCATACACTGGCATAGAATATTCATAAATATAGAAATGCTGATTGTATTCTGCCAGGGATGATGTACATTAGCACGACTCACAGCAAGGAAGATGCATCGCAACAAACTGTAACAACACTGCCCTAGATCTAAACTTATCTCAGATCTGCATATACAATCTACTCCTAAATCGCCGTTGAAGTCCAATTAGGCCTCCGTGATGAAGCCTTCCCATCAATGAATTGGGTTTTTGTCCAATTCACCTTCCTAGCATAGGGGTTTTCGACTTTCGTCCTTCTGCTGGTCTGCTCCATGATGGAATACAATCCGAATGTTGAATGATCCAAACTCAGCAGCGACCTCATATAAATACTGAATATAGATGCCAACATAGAAGAGGTCAGCCAGAAGAAAATATAATTCAAAATATCATTTTAGGCGCCAATACTCAAATGAGTTGGCCAGAATTAAATACTATTTATTAATAATTTAAATTTTAAATATTATTATTTATTTATTAATAATTTTATTTATTTATTTATTTAAAGTATCAAGCTGGCCGACCCAGCCTTAAATCGGGGACATGAAAGTCCTCCCATCCCCGAAATTGCTTGTCCTCAAGCAATAATGCCAAGAAGCATCATGGGAGGTGTCCCACCAAAACTCATGGATGAACTCGGTTTTGCTCCATCCCTGTAATAGTGAAGTCTGCTGCGCTACTCTGATACAAACATTGCTTCACTCATAGTGATGAAGCAATCTATGCATCTCTGAACAAACAACCCCCGGATCCCAAAGCCTCATGAAGAATCCACAAGGCGGCTATTGAACTCCCCTGTCATGGATCGTACCAAAGCTCCATGCTAACTCCCGGATCCCAAGTGAATCCAAAAATGTATCCACCATGCGGTTGTTGTGTTGTCTTGGCATTCCAAGCATAGTGAGATAGTGTAGTGTGGAACACAATGCCCAAATCCCAAGCTATCATCCCACCATGTGAGCTGCAAATGAAATGGTTATTGTCTGTCACTATGCCACCACTGTCCCAATATGGTGGGATCTCATCATCCTGTACCTCCTCTACTTGTTTCTTCAAGTCCGCTTCCTCCTTAGTATGGTCTTCATGTGTGGAAACTTGATCATCATCATGCTCCATCGAGGGATCACCATCAAAGCAATGAGTAGAATCTTCGACCACATGATCCTTCACAGCTATGATGTCCCTATCCTCTATATGATCCCGTAATGTCAAATCAATCTTATCCAACTCTCTTAGCTCATCCACATATGCATGGGAAACATGTGTCTCAAATATATCCAAACCATGATGCAAAGGCAATGAAGGAATATCAAATGAAACCATACCTCCTTGATATGGACTCAACATGACTGGTTTGGTGTCTTCTTTAGTCTTCACATGCTCCTCGAAACCTTGTTTCTTGCAATCAACCAAATCCTCTTTGTCTTGGGCCTCCAAACGGGCCTCCAAACATTCCTTTGAAGTACCATCAAGTAATTCTTGTGTCTCCACAAGGCAACATTCTTCCTTGTCCTTATGATACTCTTCTATCTCATGATCATTTGTGGATGAAAAACTATTGTTCAAAATCACAACCTCGGAATCATCATACCTCATTATAGGTCCTCTTGTACCTCCTTTTGTGATTATGGCTCTGATGTGTCCTTCATTGTTTCAGATTCCTTCATCTTGGGCACTGGATTTGATTATTCCTCTTTCTTTCTTCTTCCTTTCTTTGGCCCTGTCTTTGCCATTAAACTGTAATAGTTGGCAAAAGTAATATGTTTTCTAATACTTGGATCAAGATCGATGTAGTCTTCTATGTAGGCATTAATGTCATATGATGTTGAGTTTGGCTCCTCTTCTTTCGGTGGTGGCCCTACTCTAGGAAAAAAGGTAGGTTGGAAAGGCCTAGGTGTTGATCCACTTGGAATCCGATTATTATTTGTCGAATCCAGTGCCCAAATCGAATTTATAAGAGCATTCTGCATTTGTTGTATCATCAGGGTGATTAGCTAGTACATTTGGTTTTGCCCTTTCAAGTATGCCTTAAAAACATCTTCCTGTTAGCCATTTCCTTTTTTAACCTCTACCTCCAATGTCGCTCTGTATGCACAAAATTGATAGACCCGCAGGTTGGCAAGATTTAGGCTCTAATACCATTGTGATGTTCCTTAGACATATTCCACACCCAAATAACAAACAATAATCTCAAAACTGATATTTATAACACAACATAGATTAGGCACAGCAGTACTATGATCTTAGATCAGGAATAATTACTGAATGTTCCAAGTCAACAGATGATGATCTCAAATTCACTGGTAACCACTAATATAAAATAATCACCAACACAGCAATACCGAATAGTCACACAACTTATAAGTAGTCAAACTCAGATGAATGCACAGTCTCAATGAAATAAAGCATCAAGATAAATGTACAGTTTTGAGAGATATTGGTCATCAATCATCTCGATGCATTCACAAGAAGAGTACAGAAAGCTATGCCAATAGTCACCCATGTCCTGAATGTCGGGAATCTTCAGTATGTCCCTATGCGCACTCCCAGCTGAGGGAATTTGCCTGCTATGAGCAGTCCTGACAATGAACATGCGCCAATGTGTTCACGCTATGTCACAGGATCAATGCTCGACAACCAAGATGGGGATTTCCTTGCTCGAAATGGAATGAAGGTGCCTAGAAAAACACCCATTATGCCCACATGCTGGAAGATGACTCCTAGCGATGATGTAAGTCCACTGGGAAATGAATGGTGATACTCAATCACCCGCGACTATGGCAATGACGGCTATTAGTGCCGCTCCAATGACTTATATTCGTTGAGCTTCCAGAATGACAACAATGCCCACTAACCCGAACTTGGTGAGTGATTGTGCCAGGCGCTTATGATCCTATAGTCGATTCCTTGTCTTCAGCGTCGAGTTCCTTCTGTTTGAGCTCATTGGTTGTGAATAAATCCAAATCGTCACATATGCTGGTCCGTTGGCCTTGGCGCTGAATGCCTGGTGAAAGCATTTGTTCTTCAAAAAAGAATGCGGATAGAATGGAATTCACGAGTGGCCAGTGTGGGGGTGTCATCCCACCTAGTTGACTGACAGGGGGCTATGTCCCTAAAATCCCAGAAGCTATGCTTCAAATCTCCAATCATGATGCCAAAACATTAAGCCAAGACTCCCTTTAATATTTACCATTCCAAATGGTCAACTAGAGATTTTATTTAAATTTAAATGTTATAGTTTAAACTTTAATATTTAATATTGTCATTGTTATTTAATATTATTTTGAATTAGCATTTAAAAATGCTTTTTATCCGCCAATTGGAACTAAGTCCCAAATTAGGCAAATGATAGTCCTCCCATCTCGAAAATTGCTTGTCCTCAAGCAATTCGCACTTGTATACCCAGATCCCATATCGATCTGGAAGTCACTGCTCCACCATTCTGTTGGGCATCATTGCCCTTCTACAGCATCTCGTGAGGCATCTCATCAATCATGCCAATTCCCATGTCATCAACTTCCTCCAACATGCTCCATTGTAGAATACCGCTATGCAACCTCGAGACAAGATAAACAGCCCTTATCCAAACTCCATCAATGATTTGATCATCCTTGGAACAAAGGAGTGTAAAGGTTTCTTGGCCCTCCTTCATGTAACAAAGTGTATAATCACGGGGTTTCCCAGATAGACCTACAATTCTTGGGCTTGGGCTAATGCAACTTGGGCAATACAGTCTCTTGTCATTGAGGTGTCCTCCTGTTGATCAGCTTGAAACTTTGATCCTTCTTCCTGATCTATATTAATTTTGACCCCCTCATGCATAGCTGAAATATTTTCCACTTCCAGCTCCACTTCAGCATCTTCAAGGGACTCAATCACTTCTACAACTTCCTCTTTTTGCGTGTTCAGCTCATGTTCCATCACCTTGGGCTCTTCTTGCTTCGATACTGATTCTTCTGACTCCGACCCTTTAATCTCTTCCTTGGCAGTTTTTGAATCTTCCTCTTCTTTCTTCTTTCACCTTACATAGTCATAAAGTCCCTTTTTGTGGGGGTAGTGGGACTCGTGTGCTTTCAAGTACTCATCAAGGGGAATACAAGCCTTTGCATCATCTAACAAGCTCTGGTATTGGTCCAAGATTTTGGGGGCTTCAGACTTGTACTCTTCTATCTTTTTTCGTGCTTTCAACAACTCTTCAACAGGGTCTATGTCCTCCACCCTAGGTAAGAATTTTGGTAATGTGCGTTTCCAATCCATGTTATTTCTCTCGTCCAATGTAGATCTGCATGCGTCAAAGGAAGACAGACCCACAGTCTGGCAGGATTCAGGCTCTAATACCACTGTAATGTGCTCAACCCAATTCAGACAGAAATATAATAAATCAATATAAAGTAAATCACTAAGCACGATTCCTTTAACCAACAATATAGCAATCATCAAAATGGAAATCATTGAGATACACAATCCGCACCAAAAGAAATAACCAGATCTATAACAGTGGCACAGATTAAAAAATAAAAATATTGTCGGAATTATGCTGAGAAACAGTGATAACCAGATATAAAGGAACAACCCGAATATTAACTCCAATTCACTCAGATCTCATACACTGGCATAGAATATTCATAAATATCGAAAAGCTGATTGTATTTCGCCAGGGATGATGTACATTAGCACGTTTCACAACAAGGAAGATGCATCCCAACAAACTGTAACAACAATGCCCTAGATCTAAACTTATCTCAGATCTGCATGTACAATTTGCTCCTAAATCGCCGTTGAAGTCCAATTAGGCCTCCGTGATGAAGCCTTCCCATCAATGAATTGGATTTTAGTCCAATTCACCTTCCTAGCATAAGGGTTTTCGTCCTTTTGCTGGTCTGCTCCATGATGGAATAAAATCCGAATGTTGAATGATCCAAACTCAGCAGCGACCTCATATAAATACAAAATATAGATGCCAACATAGAAGAGGTTGGCCAAAAGAAAATATAATTCAAAATATTATTTTAGGCGCCAATACTCAAATGAGTCGGCCAGAATTAAATACTATTTATTAATAATTTAAATTTTAAATATTATTATTTATTTATTTAAAGTATCAAGCTGGCCGACACAGCCTTAAATCGGGGACATGACACTTACTGCAGTAGTCCTTGAACTACTTGTAAGCAAATTCAACCCTATTATTGGATCTCAATGTCTTGATCTACCTACCTTTCTGATTTTCAACCAATGCTTTGAACTTGAACTTGTAAGTGAACTTGCACCCATTATTGAACCTCAATGTTTTGATCTACCTACCTTTCTAAATTTCAACAAATGCTTTGAACATTAGAAAAGTTCCAAAGCAACCACACAACTTCTTCAAAGACTATACCCTCATTTTCCTAGAGAAATCATCAACTAGCAACAGCCAGTACCTCACATCGAGGATTGTAGATGATTTCCAAAAAGGTTGACATTGATCTACATGAATGAGATCTAAAGCCTCCTTTGAATGTCATGCCCCTTTAGTAGGAAATGACCTTCATTTATGCTTACCAATCAAACACCCCACACATATATTCTACTCTTAGATAGATGGAAAACCACTAACCATGTCAGATTTGTTCAATTAGGCTAAATACAAAAAGTTGAGATGTCCATATCTCATGCCAGAGAATGCTACAATTGTCCTCCACAAACAACATATACATATTCAATATGGTAGAATCAACTAGCCTATGCAAACCACCTTGCTTAATGTCTAGGGAAACCATTCTAGCCTACTTAAGGTTAATCACAATGCACCTTTTTTTCACAAAAATGCAGGGCAAGTAGAACTTTATATAAACTAACTAATAGAAAACAAATTTTTGTTCATGTTCGGAACAAACCTAAGATCCCTGACTTTTAATTTTATTGCATCACTTAGAACAAGTTGAGCATCCCCTATCCCTTCTATAGCATGTGTTCTACCACCACCCAAAGAAACAAAATTTGTAGAACTAGAATTGACAAGAAATTTCACAAACTAGTCTCTATGGCAGGCGAAACAGCAGGACGCACTAATCAAAGAACCAGAAACTGATTGCATCATTATTATCTCTGGAAGATGCCATGAATACATACTCTTCCATTGAGTCTTGCTCAACCTCAATTACTGCCACAATGGTCTGGGCCCACAACTTCTTGTTATTTTGGGATATCATAGAGTTAATTCTGGCAATCTTTCTTCACATTCCTGACATTATGAACCCTTGACCTTGTGCTTGGCAGATAATGCAAAAGAGAAAGGTCTCCCTATTTTTCCTTTGTATTGTGCAGCGAATGCACTCTCATATTGCTCAAAACTGGACTCTCGCAACTTTCTTTGTCTTTATTCTTTATGTAACAAATATGAACCCATTTTTTCAAATGTGAATGATTGACTCCTACCAACAAATGCAAAGACTTCACAAAAGCTTCAAATGAAGGTGAGTAATAGTTGATGACTAGAGAAACCATTATTGATAAACTCGGACTCGGCAATTACTCAACACGCCCAAAAAATTTAAAAACTCATGACTTGGCAACAACTTGGGAAAAAAATCAACAATAACTTGGCAAATTTATCAAACATTTGAATATATATAAATTTTTAAGAATGCTCTTCAAAAACACAAATATCACTGAACTTCTGGAACATATTACTAATTTCTGTCATGTATAAATCAATTAGAGTTTAATACATATCATAGACCAAAAAACAAGTTCAACCTTTGAATACATATGAACTTCAAATTTCAATATCGATAAAAATTATAGATAATAAATTTCGTCTGCTCAAAAACGTCTATTGTCATTGTGTGGATGTTGCAAAAGTGGAGGGTATAGCTGCAATATCCTCAACAAGTGCCTCATCCATAGTGATAGGATCAAGCTCTGTATGCAAGGAACTTATCTCTAATGTCTCACCAACCTCACCTTTTGCTTCATATGCTGCCACATTTGTGTAATGATCACCCCTGATTTTTTTTTTGAAGTTCACTGTTTGCCGATATGAAGTGTTTTGCTGATGGTTTATTGTTTATTTCATGTATCTTTCATGAGTTTCATTGCATGCATGATATTGATAACATAAAGAAGGAAAACTGGAAAGGAACTTTGCATTTCAAATAGGAAATCACTCCATACAATAGACTACTTGATAACTACTCAAAATCAGACTTTTTACAAACATATATCAGACCTGGTAATATTCAGTTCAGACCTGATAAAGGCTTCAAACAGCAGCATTGTCACTCAAATCTTGCATCATTTAACACCCACAAGACAGCCAACGAACCCATTGAAAAGCCAACGCCAATAACCAGCTTATCAAGCTCCAATGAAGGCAGAAATAGGCCTATACAACAGCAGGCCTAGAAACCAATCAAACACCCAAAACAAGGCGGCCTCCCAGGAGGGGCGATCTGCCCTAGAAATTCAGATTTCACCCAATAAAATCAAACCACCACTTGAAATGGGACGCCTAGATGTGAGGGTTCCAATGAAGCAACACCTAGAACGAGACCTCGAGCCAAAACGGAGTTATGAACACTTTACCATTTTCTGTCCCTGTAAAAGATAATTTCCAGAACTTCAAGAAATAGCTTCAGACCTCAGAAAACAGCCCTGAATCGCCACCAAACCCAAACCAAAATGAAACCAACACACCAAATACCAAAAACCAATTTCAATAATACTTGAAAATTTTCATCTTTTCACTCCCAAAATACTGTAAATCATCAAACTGTGAAGCCCTAGGTGATTCATATGTTAGAACCACTCCAAATCCAGTTAGGGTGGATCTCCCACCATCGAAACCAGGTCCAATGATGATGATTTTTGTCCTCAACATGCAGTAGCAAAATTCTGGAAATAATCCGGCAGCATCCTGTTATGTTGTCAACTCAGAGATGTACAAATGAGGCCCAAAAAGAGGTTTTAAAGAGCCAAAATTAGGGCAAACAATTTCAAATCCTCTTTTCCTCCAAAAGTCAACGACCCCCTTCATGAGCACTTCATTTTTTTAATTATTTAACAAACACCTTATAACTCCCTTGGGCGTCCATGCTCATAAAGAAACTATTTCGCTTTTGTTGCCTTTTAAAACAACATTAAGTCATTACATTAGGCTCCAAGGTACTTTTTTGCATGACCCCCTGACCCCTTCACTTAAGTTAAAGTAACTTTATTAAAATAACTTAAGTAAGAATGTAATATAAGACCCTTGATTTTTTGTTTGATATCACTGATATGCTAGTTGTTTTCACTGTTATGCTGTTTGTGTTTGTTTTGAAGTTGTTTGCAAAGTATTTCATGTGCCATTCATTGATTCAACATGCTAAATGAAAGATAACATATATGCATAGGAAATAGCATTGAAAGACTAGCTTGCAATAGTAATTTTCAGTTTATATTGCTCAGGGAACATATCAGAACATTATCAGTCTTTACAAACATCTTTAAATACTCAGAAATTACAAATCAGACCTGGATAAATGAGCACATAACAACAATAGAAGAAGCTCCAGTTCACACCATTCTTCACCATGAGATAGACCATCAAAACCTCTGTTAACCCAGCGCCAAGGCACCTCTCTAACAGCCCTCCCTAATGACAGAAATCAGTCCTTTACTTGGCCGACCAGACTGGAAATAGAACCCAGATAGGGTGCTAGCTGAAGAAGGGCGATTTTGCTCTAATAAATCATTTCCCCACCAATAAATATGTATGTATATATGTTTTGAATCGCCTTGGAGAGGAGCATACGATTAGCCAACACCCAGATCACAAATACAAGCCAAATTAAAGATATGAATGAAATACCAGGTTCAGACCTTGTGATGAAAATGCCCAAAAACTTCTGAAAACTCCTCAGAACACTCTGAAAATCATACCAAAAAGAAGCTACGCTACCACAAGCCAAAACCCAAACACCAATCATCAAAAGTACTAGAAAATCTTCATGTTTACTTGACTGAAACTGCAACAATGAAGCTCTAAAGTGATCCCTAGATGGAACCACACCTCAACCAGTTAGGGTAGGTCTCGCACTACCAAAACCAGCTCCTTACTGCCAAGGGTTTTCGTCCTCAACACCTAATTACAGACCTCTGGAATGATTCCAACAGCATCTCCTTATGCAACCATTTTCAACATACCCAACTGAGGCTGCAAAATGAAGTTTTAAGGCCTCAACAAAGAATTAGGGCGACCCTCTTGAGAAAACCCTAATCCTCCACTAAAACCAACGCCCCTTTTGTATTTTCTTTTGTTTTATTTTAATTTTTAACTCATCCTTAGGCTATTTGGGCGTCCACTTATCCAGCCTTCTAATGCGTTTTTGATGCTTTAAAAACAACTTTAAATTATTCAACTAGGCATCAAGGTGCACTTTATGTCCCCTCCAACCCTCAACTTAAAATTATAAAGTAACTTTATTTAATTCATTTTCAGAGAGGAAATAGAGATATTAAAATAATCCAACCTTAGCAACCCAACTCCCCAACTGAAATAATGTTGCTTAAGGTAGCCCGACCTGGTCCAACTTTCCACAAATAGACTTACTAGTTTTAGTAAGTACTAAAAATAGTAAAAACACCAAAGACTCAAGCTAGAAAGACAATAGCTATGCCAAAGGGTCTACTGTGAACACTAAACACTGAAGTGGTCCCTAGCTCAAAATAGAAAGTCCTCCAAAACTCCAAAAACCCAACATAAAGAACTAGAATTGAGTTCTCTTACCAGAACTGTTTAGCCTACAGGAACTATAGAATAGGCTAAAGGTCATATGCACCGCTCAGAGGCTAGGAGGGGACATTACAAAGAAATATAAATAATAATTAAATCAAACCTTAGTCATGCCAACACCCAAACTGGAAATAGACACTGCTAAAGTAGCCTAGGCTAGGACCAATTACCAAAAAAAAAAACTTACTATTTTAGCAATTGCTAAAAATAGTAAGTACTCCCAAACATCAAGCTGGCACAAAACATTAAAGCTCACCAGACAACTACCACACATTGCCCAAATAGGAAACCCTACACTGCACTATCAGCAAGACCAATTACTAAAAATAGTAAGTGGGTCAAATCTCCAACTGGCCAAAAAAAAGGACACTGAAAAAGGGGGACATTACAATTTGCTTCCCATTCACCCATCTCCCTCTCCAAATCAGCTAACTCATCATCAATTAACAATGGATCCACATCAACACCCTCAGGCTCAACAATCCAATCTAAATATGGATCAATGTTATCAAGGTCGAGCACATCATGTGTACCTTGCCCTTGTACCTTCTTTTCATGCAACCCAAGGTTGTATCACACATAGACAAGGTCATTCAAGCACTTTTGAGTCAACCTATTGCGCTTCTTTGTGCGAATGGCCTCAAAAACACTCCAATTGCACTCACAACCAGAAGCACTACAAAGCTAGGATAAAACCGAATGGCAAGCTTTTGAAGATTAGGCGTTGTGGGATAAGATCCTTCCAAGTTTCCAACAAATATCAACCATCAAATGCAAAGTATCATAATAAATGTCATATGAGAAAAATTGATGTTCATCCTTCCAACGAATATCAACCATCAAATGTAGACTATCAGAATATATGTCATATGAGAAATATTGTTGTTCATTCTTCCAACGAATATCAACCATTAATCTACCATAAGTAAAGTATAGCCATGAATCTAGTAACAAGAATAATAATGATTACTATTTATCAAAAGATAATGGTAAGCCGATCTGCAAGCACTAACAAAGTAATTGTTAGTGCTTGCAGATCAACTTACCATATTCATGCAAGGCCTAAGCAAATAAAAGGCAAAAAAAACCTTTGTTATTGCACTTCTAGCCGTGTGCCCTAAGGCACCATAGTCTGTTAGATGCACAGGACACATAAGAGGTCGGGGGGGGCGGGGTGAATCAGTTGTACATTAAAAACATTCAACCCCTCATTAACTTTCAAACCCTTGTTAACCCTTAAACCCTTGTCATGCATTAGTGTAGAAACCCTAGTTTCCCCTATTCTCCAAAGCTGACAGTTTTCTGTGTCTTTTCTGACGTTTTTGGTTTTTTTTGCAATTTTTGGGTTTTTGAGCAATAAATGAAATGGTACGATTTTGCTAGAAATTAATGATAAATTCTATAAAAATGCTAGATGGCCAATATGCATAGGAAATACAAGATAGATTGAAGGCGTTTCATCTATTATTCATATGATCTCAATACAACATGGATCTGCTAACATGCAATAAAGAATACACTCTTTTTATGAGAGAAAAACCTAGTAAACAGCAAGCTGTTGATGCACAATGAAGTACGGCTGAGTTGATTTCTCCCTTCTCCCTCCGTCTGGAAATCAAAGAATGCCCCAGTAGGTTAGGCGCCTGAGTGAGTGTAGATGAAAGACCAAAAATAAAGGCGTTTCCTTGTGACTGGAAAGTACGGCCTCTGAATGGTACGACCTGTCAGAAGTACGGCTGCAGCAGTAATGAATGCAAGTGTACGGCTGTCTTCAAGTTTCTCCAGATCTCTCTAACAAAGGTGCGCCTAAATGAATGGATGTCTTCTGAATGCAAAAACTACTCTGAAACTCTGTAAACAAATATTCTCTGAAGATCAATGATTTCCTCTGAGTGAGAAAACCTCTGCTGGCAATAAATCAAGTGGTATTTCACACCCTCTGAATTGCTTCCGCTGGAGATGGCTCGTTCCCCAAGGAATTCGAACTTGAAACCCTAAAGTCTCTTGCTCAAATCAAGTTGATCAGTTTCTCAAAATCAATAATCACATAATGGCTCTAATCCCAATGCAAAGCCTATATTCTTCTCAAAAGTGCGATTTCCTTAAAGATAGGGAATTTTAAAATATTTGACCTTTAATTCTTTTATTAATTCAATAGTCTCAGCCAAATATTAAATTATAAATTTAATATGCAAAAATGGCCCCTTCCCTGATGTTGGGCGACCCCCTCAAATAGAATCACTTAAGTTATAATTTAATATTATAACTTTATATTATAACCATCAATAATTAATATTTAATTAATATAATTAAATATTAATATCTCCCACGTTACTCATCCGATGACTGATCCGTCTGAAGCTGACGAACACTGAAGTGATTCTGAACGCTGCCAAATCCATACTGCTAAAAATAGCAGGGGTCCCACGACCGCCAACAACTGCTAAAAATAGCAACTACTGCAAGAAACGTCCCTGAGCCCGAACGAAAGCCAATTGATCAACACGCCAATCTAAAGTTGAGCCAAGTCAAATGACCCTCTATCCAACCTATCAGCCTACGAGGGTCGAGATAATAGGCTAACTCTTACTTAACTCGATGCTCGCCAAAAATGGGGACATGACAGTCCGCCCTCCCTGAAATTGCTTGACCCCAAGCAATCTCCACTGCAAAGAAACTCCAATCCTCGGAGGCCCAAAAGAAAAACTCGAAATGTCCCACACATCACGAACTGTCTCCTGTAGCATCAACAAAACTCAACTGCGCAAGCTATCCCTGATCCCAAACCCAGAGTGAAAGTCTGTCGTGACTGTCATCCTCGGACTGCCACTGCGCTCTACTGCCTCCAACTTCACCATGCTGAGAATAATCAAGTAACCCAGTGGGACCCATCCAATACTCAGTACCCGAACTGTCACCACCTGGATCCCAATACAATCTGAATTCACATCCATCTGTCATGTGGAGAAAATAACTTCTAGAAGCATCTGCTACACTGAATCTCTCCCTGTCCTCTGCTAAACCCTCATGGATGTGATAACTGACCCAGCCATCATGCCAACTAATACCATAGTCGCCCTGTAACCATGTACCCGTATGAAAAATCTGCGACATAGAAGTAGCAAGCCCTATCGAATACATATCAGCATGATGGATAACTGACCGCTGTCCCTGCAAGTAATACCCCGCAAACTGCTGAGTCGAGTACCTGCATCCACTAATCCCATCTTGTGAAGCTGGTAACTCTGTACACAGTAATGAATTACGCCCCTCGACTGCATCAAGAGAATCACCCTGTGCACAAGAATGGTGCATCGAATACAAATCATGTACAAGTGGATCAAAGGAAAAACTATAAGCACTCCTCACCGTGTACACCCCATTAAACTCCTCTGTGAGTCTTGTTTGGAATTGCGATGCACTGGAACAATCCCAAACACTACGATCATCACCCAACCTGGAACTAGTATCAAGAGTACGATCAGCTTCCAACTCGAAGAGTGGGTTATCATAGATTAAACCACCATCAAATTCAAATAATGGATTATTCACAAACTGCACAATCACTCCATACTGATCTGAATCATCCATCTCTGAATCGCTGGAATAATAAATCGAATTGTACTCCTGACTTGGCTCAACCAGCTGCCGATCATAATCAACTGCATCGGATAACATGATTGATTTGCTTCCAGGAGAGGGAAACAAATCAGCATAAGAACCAATCTCCCAACTGGATGAGACTCTGGATATCTTCTGTGGAGATGGACAAGTGTCGAGGGTTGTCACACAACTCTCTAGTGAATCAACAACCATGTCACAGGAACTATCAATGATCTGCCCTGCATCACCTATCATGGGACTAATCTCAAGAGAACCTGGTGCAACGCGTAGCCCACTGCAACTCTCATCTAGTGCACTCATCCCATCTGTATCCACTGCTCCTGTAACCGTGATGGATGTAACCACATCCTCAACAT
Source organism: Sequoia sempervirens (assembly GCA_007258455.2). Taxonomy (NCBI): domain Eukaryota; kingdom Viridiplantae; phylum Streptophyta; class Pinopsida; order Cupressales; family Cupressaceae; genus Sequoia; species Sequoia sempervirens. Next base: position 17,634 of record VDFB02213521.1, read on the forward strand.
ATCCCTCACTGCCATGAACCATGGGTGTATACTCCTCACCAACCGCTGCCATGGAAATCTGAACTATATCCAAAGATGGTGAAGATTGTGCCAAACTCAACGCCACGGTAAGCTTCTCAATCTGTAACTGTGACTCTCGAAGAGCCAACTGGGTGCTATGCAATGTATCCCTAGTCACCTCAAGCTCATGAGTGAGCTCATCGATCTGCTCCTCCTTTCCCTTCAATGCATCATAACAAATGCAATCCCACTCGAGAAGAAAATCCCTGTCCGCAAGTAGTTTTAGGTAGTTTTGTTTCATCATTCCAATTGCTTCTCGAAGTGCATGTATCACTGCAAGGGAAAAACCACTATCACCGTGCTCACCCGTCATAGGAGTACTCAATCCATAGGTAACCAACATCTGACGTGCAACATCAAAATGCTCAAGGGTTGTGGCAATCATATTGTCATTCACTTGTAGTTGCCCAACCAAATGATGAGGATTCTGTAGCTTACGACCCCCATACAAGATTTCCGGTTCACCATATGCACTATGATATGACGCTGATCCGTCATCACTCACCTCATGATAAGCAGCATCATGTGTGCTTTCACCCATGCACACCTCAACATCTAAGGTACTGCTGCTTTGTACCTCAACGGATGGCTCAACTGGTACGGTAGAAGTTGCTGGTATGACAGTATCTTCACACGCTTCTACTCCAAAAGTGACTACATGCCCATCCAACGTATGATCCTGGGATTCCATATCAACATGTGAATCCTCTAGCTGATTTTCAAAGGTCTGATCCGAAAAATCAGACTCACCATGATATAAATTCTCAACACCAATTGCATCTGTAGTACCCAACTCTTGAGTCTCTTCACGTGACACATCAATAGGGTTACTTTGCATCTGTGAAACAGCTGCTGGCTCATGCTCACGCGAAGTTTCATCATCGCTGTCATAAAAATCAGAAGTAGCCTCCTTAGTAGATACTTCTTGAGTCACCTCGTGCAAGGACGATATAGGTAAATCATTACCCAAAGCTGTGCTAGTGTTTTCTTGAATTAAATCAGCACTTCTATCAAACTCATCACATAAATTTCTGCATTCTTCATAGGGATTTGAAGATACCAAATCATTCTGACGAAGAGTTGTATCATCCTTATGTGTAGATTCTCTATCCCTTCCAGGTGTAAACAACTCACGAGCTATAGTGAGATATTCCTTTCTTGCAAACTCTGTTTTATGACAAAGACTCGGGTGCAAATCCATGTAACTCAAGAAAGGAAGTTCCTTTTTAATTTTCTGAGGTAGAATGCTATACTCCTGGAACATGCTAATCACTTCTCTTTCCGTGATTCGTGGTGTTCTGTCAATAGTAATCCTTCCGCTGACCTCAGGTGGTGCTAACTGCCACTCGTCGTTCGCTGTCCTAAAAGTACCAGCGAACAAACCCTCATGCTTCTCACCTGCTATAGCCTCATCGGGCTCCTGTCTCGTGAAAGTGGACCTAGTAGGCCTATCTGCTGTCCGTGACACTGTCCTAGGAGCTCTCCGTGAACCTGCAACACTCCTGTCATCGTCACGATGTGGTGACGGTCTCCTCGGAGTACCCAGTCTCTGAAGTGCAACTGCCAACTGCTGTAATACACCATTTGACCGCCGTTGACCTGCACGAAGATCTCTAAGTGCATGCAAAACCTCTGCATCATCCTGATCTCGGTTACTATGAAGAATCTCTGTTCTAGGTTTATTTGTTCTGTCAGCCATGTTTTCCGGCTGCCTGCTCCAACTCGGTTGCCTGTCAATCAGAGCACGTCTGCATGTATAACACCTGATAAGACCCAAACTGTTCCGGCTGCAGAAGACGGCTAAACCCTCAGGATGGCAGGATTTAGCTCTGATACCACTGTAGAAACCCTAGTTTCCCCTATTCTCCAAAGCTGACAGTTTTCTGTGTCTTTCCTGACGTTTTTGGTTTTTTTTGCAATTTTTGGGTTTTTGAGCAATAAATGAAATGGTACGATTTTGCTAGAAATTAATGATAAATTCTATAAAAATGCTAGATGGCCAATATGCATAGGAAATACAAGATAGATTGAAGGCGTTTCATCTATTATTCATATGATCTCAATACAACATGGATCTGCTAACATGCAATAAAGAATACACTCTTTTTATGAGAGAAAAACCTGGTAAACAGCAAGCTGTTGATGCACAATGAAGTACGGCTGAGTTGATTTCTCCCTTCTCCCTCCGTCTGGAAATCAAAGAATGCCCCAGTAGGTTAGGCGCCTGAGTGAGTGTAGATGAAAGACCAAAAATAAAGGCGTTTCCTTGTGACTGGAAAGTACGGCCTCTGAATGGTACGGCCTGTCAGAAGTACGGCTGCAGCAGCAATGAATGCAAGTGTACGGCTGTCTTCAAGTTTCTCCAGATCTCTCTAACAAAGGTGCGCCTGAATGAATGGATGTCTTCTGAATGCAAAAACTACTCTGAAACTCTGTAAACAAATATTCTCTGAAGATCAATGATTTCCTCTGAGTGAGAAAACCTCTGCTGGCAATAAATCAAGTGGTATTTCACACCCTCTGAATTGCTTCCGCTGGAGATGGCTCGTTCCCCAAGGAATTCGAACTTGAAACCCTAAAGTCTCTTGCTCAAATCAAGTTGATCAGTTTCTCAAAATCAATAATCACATAATGGCTCTAATCCCAATGCAAAGCCTATATTCTTCTCAAAAGTGCGATTTCCTTAAAGATAGGGAATTTTAAAATATTTGACCTTTAATTCTTTTATTAATTCAATAGTCTCAGCCAAATATTAAATTATAAATTTAATATGCAAAAATGGCCCCTTCCCTGATGTTGGGCGACCCCCTCAAATAGAATCACTTAAGTTATAATTTAATATTATAACTTTATATTATAACCATCAATAATTAATATTTAATCAATATAATTAAATATTAATATCTCCCACGTTACTCATTCGATGACTGATCCGTCTGAAGCTGACGAACACTGAAGTGATTCTGAACGCTGCCAAATCCATACTGCTAAAAATAGCAGGGGTCCCACGCCGACTGCCAACAACTGCTAAAAATAGCAACTACTGCAAGAAACGTCTGAATGAGCCCGAACGAAAGCCAATTGATCAACACTGCCAATCTAAAGCTGAGCCAAGCTCCGAAATGACCCTCTATCCAACCTATCAGCCTACGAGGGTCGCATAATAGGCTAACTCTTACGAACTCTGATGCTCGCCAAAAATGGGGACATGACAATTAGCAAAATGTAAACTCATGAAACATCAATGCAAACACATAAGAACACCAAATTTGCGTGGAAAACCCAAGAAGGGAAAAACCACGATGAGAATTAGCTCACATATATATGAATAGCAACACCAAATACAATTAGGCTCACTGTCCGGAAGAAAGAAGAATAGAAGAAGACTGTTACAAAGAGATTCACTATCTCAAGGCAACAGGAGAAATCCACCATTGCAACTTTGTACCATCCGCAACCTTCGGCTCACTGCCTCCAACAACTTCAAACACACTAAAAATGTAGACCCTTCTGCTGTAGACCCTTCTACTCACTGCATCAAAGTCATAGGCATTAAGCTCGCACTCAAATCAACACACTTAATCAAATTCGCATCTTTCGCACTTCCCACACTTGCCACACACATCTCCAACAATTCACCTTGCATTTATACCGTCCACGACCTAAACAATCTCAATTAGGTCGGCCTCGATGAAACGTATGCACCTAAAACATGCAACACCAAAATAGGTCAGCACCAAACACCTCCACGATGGAAAGAAGTCAATGACGACCACACCAAGGGTTAACTAGGACCCAAATATACATCGCCACACTACTCAATACATCCACAATGCATGAGGTACCTCTGCAACTAGTGCTAGCACGCCAAGTCGGCCAATCCTAAACTAACACTACAAGAGACCACATACATGTTTCTTCAGGCCACACAGACCACATAGCAACACTCCATAACATCCACAGAACATCTCAGAATATTCCAGCATCATCAGAATATTCTACAACTCTGCCACAACCACCTGAAACTAAAAACACCATCATTTTGTGCAACTAGACACACTGCCACAGCACACAACTTACTAACCAACCTTGCGGAACACCTCAATACCCAAAACCTCAAGGGAAGGAAGTTACAGAGAATATAAGCACATTCCCAAATCCGCAAGACAAGAAACCTCACTACAGAGAAATGCGGAGCAATCTCATTTCTCCCAAACAACCTTCTACACAAACAAACAAACTGTCAAACACAACTTTCACTATAGAACGATCCAGAACCTGAAACTCTGGACATAGAACCTCTGAGCACTTTTGGTCATCATATCCAAACCGCACAAGCATATCTTCAACCATGAAGAAATGCGGAGCATAACACTGAACACACCACTATCACATCACACACTCTTTTATTCAAATTTTCTCAAAAGCACTTGGAGACCAAGTGAACTTACTGCAACTACAACTCTTATCCATCAAGACATCAATGACAACACTGATGACAACACCACAACACCTTCTTATCAAACCACAACACATCCATACTAGCACAAGCACTTGACAACACCAACCATCTCCATACTATTGACATCAATGACCAACACAAGCAACTGTTGACATCATTGACCAACACCAACAACTGTTGACATCAATGACAACACCAGCAGCATACTTGCAACATAGTCATCTTCAATCACATCCTGAAAATGCTTGAATTCACATTAACTTTTTGATATTTGGTGGAAAAAAAGTTTTCATACCGATTTTGGCGAATTTTTGATGGGTTTTCATGCAAAAATTGGGAGCGTTTGCAATTTTCTTATGATTTTTCATGTAAAAATTGCCGTGGTTTTTTTAAAAAACCCAGCAACAAGTTTTTCAATGAGTTACTTGCCATAAGTTCTAGCTTGCAAGTACTAGCAAGTTGTGCGAATACTCACAAATTTTTGCAACTATGAGGTAAAACATATCATCTTCATCAATCCTTTTAGTAATGGCTGTGAACTAATCTCTTAGATCTCTCGTTCCAAGGAGATGCTCAAACAAAGACCCTCCTTCATTTTGTAGAAAACAACAAAATTTTCAAAATTTCAACTATATAGCATGTCTTCTTTCTAAGGTTTGATATTTGTTTTCAAGACTTTCCCACAAATCGCCAACAGAAAAGGCAATCCAAACTTTGGAGATCAAGTCATCAAGACAAATAGTTTCAATAACAAGTTTCTTTAAGGCAATTATCAAAATTAGCAAGATTCACAATACTTCTGCTTTCCATTTTGAGATTAATTTTGTCACAATTCCATACTTAGAAATTGTGAGCATTTTTTGACTCTACAGATTAAAGTTTTGGCTAGTTACTTTATAGGGTTCCAGCAAAACCAGATTTTGTATATTGTTCATTGCTCGGATTTCAACCTAGGGTTTTACAAGAAAAAATTCCAAAGCTTGAAAAAATTCTAGAAAGCAGAAAATAAACAGTTGCAAATTAATACAATGTAGGATTTTTCATAGAATTTTTGCTTAATTTGCTAATGTAACAGCAAAATATTGGACTTATTTTTCATATTTAGACATTGAAATTGCAAAAGAAAAAAATGTATTTCTTCCCAACAAGGGATCAACTGTAAGCTGGAAACTAGTATTGTAGTTTCTTTGAATGATGAAGGTTCTAGTTCTTCTTGTGCTCCACCACAATTGCCAATGTGTCAACTTAGGTTAAAATTTATTCCCCACCACTAGTCTATCAAATATGTCACGTTGAGGTGGCTACATTCACAAATCTTCTTAATACACCACAAAAATATTGGATGACCCGGCAATGGAGACCCAAGTGATATTATACTACTTTTCAAGATGTGGTGGAGAATGAACTTCCTCAATCAAATGTGGAACCCCAACAAATCGTGAAACAAATTGCTCATACAAATGAGCATGTTCATCTTACTCTTTCTTCTAATTTTTTAAAGGTAGTTGAATGAAATCAATACTCAAAGACTAATGGACAACCTAAGTGGGATAATGTCATCCAGGTTAGGACTAGTACCTTATTGAAGAACCATACTTGGGAGTTGGCTGACTTGCCTCCAAGTAAATTCCCAGTGGATGCAAATAGGAATACAAATACAAATCCCACTTTGTTGGAAAAGGCTAATCCCAATTGAAGATGGAGTATTAGGAGACTTTTGCTCTTACATCAACAATGGTCACATTTCAATTGCTTCTTTCTACAGCAACCCAATTTGATTGAAAGGTGTATCGGATGGATGTGCAGAGCGCCTTCTTGATTGGAGATTTAGACAAAGAAGTGTACATGGTGACACCTAAAGGATTTCAGGTACCTAGTCATGACATTTAGTTTGTCGAATTATTAACTCTCTCTATGGGCTTAAGCAAGCTTCATGAGCCTACATGAAGCTTGATGAGAATCTCTGAGATTTTGGATTCAAGAGAAATCTTTCTAATACAAATATCTATGTCAAAAGCTGTGCTGGTGACATTGTAATTCTTACTCTCTATGTTTATGATCTTGCCTTCACAGGTAGGATACCCACTACATTGTAGCAAGTGAAATCTGATCTATGTTTTGCTTTTGACATGACTGTTCTAAGCCTCTTACCATATTGCTTAGATGTAGAATTTTGGCAACATCACCATGTCATTTTTATGGCTTGGGTCAAGTATGCAACAAATCTTTTGGAACAGTTTCACATGATCAATTGTACTCTTTCCATTACACCTATGAAGGTTGAGCTAAAGTTGTCAACCTATGATGATTCATCACTAATTGATGAGTCACTCTTCGGATAACTGGTGGGCAGTCTGATATATCTTGTGTCACATGACTGGATTTTGTTTTGTTGTTAGTTATCTCTCTCAATTTTTGGCACAACTAAAACTTGTCCATTGGTAGACAGCAAAACATGTGTTGCAATATGTCAAAGGTACTCTTGACTTTGGCATTCTCTATAAATGATTTCAAGTTGATAGGATATACGGACTCTTAATTGGGACAGTTCAATTAATTTTTAGAGATCAACTACTGGCTACATTTTTCTTTGGGAATAAGAGTTGTTTCTAGTTTAGTCCTTAAGGGGGGTATTAGACACTATACAATATTAGGCTATACTTTGTACACATAGGCATTTATAGCTTATGTTAATGATGTGATAGCACCACCTTAGTTATGTCTAAAAGGTAACTTACAAAATGCAAGTTACAACCACTAAAGTAACTTCTCCATACAATAATAAATACAAGCTTACACACATTGGAGTGTGTGCCACGGAATTCTCTCAATATCCTGTATTAATTATTCTAATAATGTTTAGACTATCAGAGTGACAGAGACAATATGTTGGAGTGGAACAAAATGAGTGAGGAGTTTTTAGCTTTGCTAAAGGGAAAAATCTCTCTATTGTCTTTGACAGCCCCACACTGAGAGTAAGAGTTCAGTGTAGACATGAAGGAAGGTGGCAAGGAAGTCATGCTAGAGCTCACAATCACCTAGTGGAACATAATGAACATTGTGGATAACGTTGGAAGGATTTTGAAGAACCCACATTCAAAGATGCTGCAATCAGATTCATTTGATGGCCCTTCTGAACTCACGATGGGGACGGTAATGAAGCTATCTGGTGAGCCAGGTTTGAGTTTGAGCTGGGAAACCCAGAAGATGCCTAAAATCCTTAGGACCAATCCCCCTTTTTTTAATCTGTGCTGTTTGTGCTAGGTGTGTGGATCAGAGTCAACAAAATTGAAGAAACAAATTTAATATTATGTAATATCAAATAATCATATATGTCAATTAGGTGACAATATCAAGCGTGTCAAATTATAATTGATATTTAGTTTAATCTAGTTTAACCTTTATAGTACAATCAAATTTTCAAAAAGAAAACCTAAACGGCTAAGTTGAAAGGTATGCAGAAGGCTATTAGTTTTTTAACTTTATCACATGTTTAGGCCTATTGGGCCATAGGGACATTTTGATGAGTGAGGATCCCAATAAATCCCTCATTAATTTAGCTATAAAATTCTTAAAAGATTACAACAATTTAATAAAGAAAAAATAAAATTACAATAATCAGCAAAATAAGATTTTGTGTTTTATACATGTTTTCCCAATTTGTTTGATAACTTAATATTTTCCAATAGTCTACAAATATATCACAAACAAGCATCTGAGCCAACTGATACTAATACTTAGATCATTATGGGCAAATAATAATTAGCTCCTTAAGAGAAAAAACTTATGAATTACAATTAGAAGCCAAATATTGGAAGATCAAGAGTCACCACTTAGAATTTCACCTTAGATGTCACTTTGGGGATTTGAATTTGGGTCTCTACAATGAGAACCCAACACTTTAACCACATGATCTCAACCTCTTGGACATTTAGTCAATAACTTGTGTTTTATTCACATGGTTTTCAATTGAATGCTGTGTTTTCCATTTGAACATGAATTTCACTGAGATTTGTCAAAATTGAATGGAGTGCTGAATGATGTGTCAGAACAGCCTTGGAAATGAGCTAAGCCAGTTTGATTTAAATTGTTCTAAAAATTTGTCTGTCTCTATTGTAAAAAAGCAAGAAAATACAAAAGACTTAATCATATTACACAGGTTTATTCGATCAAAATGTTCTAATGAAACTAATGGTAATTACTTACAGTGCATTCACTAAAGTGTGTAAACTATATAAGACTCGCCAGTGACAATTGGCATACAAAACCAAGAAAATGCAACAGAAGGTCAAAAGCATAAGATATACAAAGACAAAAGTTCAGTAGCTTTGTTCTTATCATTTGGACTCATTTCATGAAAAGGTTGTAATGAAAATAGTAGTTGATACAGAAGCTAGTGTGGAAAACAAATTTCAACAAAAGTGTGGTATACCTAATACCACTGAGATATGGTAACCTTTGGCTCTTGGGACTGAATAAGCTAGATGAAAGATGGAAAATATATAAACTACGAAAGCATCACCAGGAATGATAGGAAACAGACACAAAAAGCATAGGATAATTATAATCGTGATATTTTAATAGAACAGTGTACTTCACCTTATGCTTGTTCCATCAACCCTCACTTGTGCTCCATATGAAAATAGTTTTATTATAGACCCTTCAAGTAGTGTTCCTTCACAAAGATGTTTCATAACCTATCAAACATCAAACAGAAGAATGAATATCATTAAAATCGCAATACAAATATAAATAAAATTTGCTAAAATCCTGTAAAAATAATCACTCAGTTCAACCTGAGAAACGGTAATATAGTTATTAAATAAGACAAATAGCTAACAGTTTGAAGATGCAGTGGTTTATTCGAGGAAAGAATGAGTTTTATTTATCTGAGGTCCTATAAAAGGGTTATTGTGCAGTGGTCCCAGCATTGAAACATCAGGCTAAGTTCAAACATCAGATAGGAAGTCACTTGTTTTTAAACATTGGCATGGTACCGTAGGCAGCAATTGAGAATATTGCCACCATTACAACATGAATAAAGAGTATAATTTGCAAACACTGTTCAGATAGCACTAGTCAACTGAATTTGGGGGAGATAACAATAACAGTATATACATATGAAAATGATTATCCAGGATTTCAAACCTCGTAATGTATTTTAGTTACAACATTTCTAAAAAGCAAGTCAGAATAGCATTTAGTAGATAGCCCTGACCATATGTACATGAAGACATAATATTGTCTAAAACAAGTCCGGCATATAGCCTTCACAGATGGGTAGCATCATTGAGATGATTTGGAAATGTTGTGTTACTCCTTGCAGAGCTTGTCACAGTCCAGTTGTAAGCTGAAGCTAAAAGGAACAAGAATTGGATATAGACAGCAGAGTCAGAGAGAAAAAAAATTATCTACAGATAATGAATATCCACTGACAATCAAAAACATCAATGTAATGGATGGAAAAATTGCATAGACTTCGTATAAGCACAGTGGATAGTAAAATCCAATGCAGGCACTTCACAAGATGAAGCTTCATTGCCACTTTTCACAGCACCAAATGATTAAAACAGTTCTGCTTTACTTAGTTCAAATATATTACACAGAAGGATTAGTTCTCAGGTACTTGTATCAAATATAAATGGTTTTGTAACTTCTACTGATTTTGAAGTACAGGCTGCTGCAGCCCTTTCTGCAATAAGCCTTTTCCATCCTGCCTGGTTACACAATTTGCAAATTGAATTGTTACCAAGAATTAAGGATGTCAACTAATTCATAGAATCTTAACCATTCACTGTTGGCCTAAACAAAACCTTTCACCTCAGTTTTCCAAAATCTTAAAAATATTAACATCAATAGCCTTGTTTGTTACAATAATTCATGTTACTTTCCATAAAAAACAAGGTCTGAATCAGATCATAATGTTTGCTGTTTCAATCTCCCAAACCATGCGTCATGCATTTAGAAGATGTTTTGTACTGCATAAGTATAGCAAGTCAGCACCCAAGTAAGTTGTCAAACATGGTAGTCAAGAAAGTCCTTGACTGACTCTGAATTTTGATGGAGTTGAATGGAATTATGAGAAAGAAAAAATCATCTTAATACCATATGATTTGTGTCAAGAATTTAAGACATTTCTGATTTCAGGAAAGCAGCATCAGAATTCCCAGCATTTAGTAGTTAAGTATAAATGAATCAGTTTTCCATCTTCCTTTCCTTGAATAGAACTAGGCTAAATTGCAGAGCTGCTAAAATTTCAAACTCTTTCATCTAACATGAAGAGATATTCATATTTCCAAATAATACACAAATGACAAAAGGGATTTCAAAGATTAAAGGGCTAACCCAAGCTTCCCTTTCACTGATTATTAAATCGCCATTTTCTTCATCCAATCTACTAATCAATACAGTTACCTGCCTCCCCACCTACAAAGAAAACAGGGGAAAAAATGAAAAATAGAGAATCAAAGACATGCTCAATCTACTACGAATGGTACTTATCTTCAAATTCTAGGTTGGTCATTAAATTATATGACTAAAAGGATCAGCAAATACTACAAAGTATACCATATTACTTTTTTAGTGCAGTGGTTTCAAGTTTCAATAAATGAATTCTTTATGAGAATAGGCTTACATTAGCTCTCAAGGCTGCAAAATTCTCATAATGTTTGTTCACCAACTCTATTTTGGGAAGGAATGCTCTTAATCCCTGCAAAATATTCCCAGGAAAATCAATTCTAAATCCTTGAAAAAAAATAATTGAAAACACACAAAAATAAAAAAAGAACAGAGCAATTGAAGAACAAATCGTGCCTCAATCCTTGTAACGAGCCCTCCAGTGTTCCATTCTGAAATGCAAACGTCTATGGGCTCATTCAGCTGCTTAATCTGTGAAGCATCAAATGATGTACAATCAAACGTTACAAATCCAGATTTGAAACCATACACTTCTTTTCTACTTTACCCTAAAGCAGGTGTTCCTGAGGTACCTACTTGTTTGATAAACAGCACTAACATGCTTTGTAAAGAGCAGATAGCTAATTAATATTTCAATGAGCCAATTTCAAAATGAACCTTTTAGTTTTGCAGTATCACTAATAATAAGGATTGGAGTTGAGCAGCCATCATTACTTTAGTAGGTAGGGTTTAAGGATTGCAGAAAACATGTCTGTAAACAGGCAAATATATGTAAGATAATACAATAAAATAAAGCCACAATTCAAGAAATGTGTACTTAAAGCTTTAAGGCCAAGCATATATCATATATAAATAGAGGGAGAACAAAAGTTTGTCCCCTGGATGTAAATGATGTAGCTATTAAGCAAGAATCGTGTATGTAAACCATAGTTTGCAAGCTAAGTGAGTTCTTGCTGAACTACCAAGTTTTTTTACAGGGTGAGTAACCTGCTGAAGACTCATGCACCGAGTCCTTTAGAGTGACTCATGAGTTTCTCGGCAAGACTCGGTGAGTTTTGGAAAAAAACTCAACCACTGCCAAAAAATGTGCCAGCAGTTATTAAATCCCTTATTTTGTCATTTTTGTCCTCAACAGTTGCAATATCAGAAAATTAAATTGATTGTTGACTGATTGGGAATACAATATGAAGGATTTATCCACGATTGGAGTGCATTTGAACAGGTATTTATTTTGTTTTTTATTCTTTTTCCTTTCTTTTTCGAATTTCCAAGCCGTAAACAACAAAACCCTGTTGTTATGCTACTGAAATTTTCTATTCTTTCCAACCCTGCCATATTTGTTTTGTTCTACTTTTCTATCCTTTTTTCTGTCTTTTTTCAGAATTTTAAATTAAAATGAATGAAAACCCTGATGTTATGCTGCTGAATTTATTTTTTTCAAAGTCCAAAATCCACAGTGTCCAATGCAAGGTGCTAATAGAAAGGACCCTCCATGGAAGCATGGCACACCAAGCATGATCAAAGGCATAGTGACCTGCAATTATTGAAGGTTTACTATGAGAGGTATCAATTGATTGAAAAACCACCTTGCTTGAATTGCTGGCCAGGATGTCCAATGATGTAGCCAAGTGTAGGAAGAAGCAAAGAGAGAAATGAATGCCTTATTTTCTAGTTATGAGGAGAAAAAATTGAACGGAAAAGGACCAAGGAAGTGCTTATAGTGGTGACGAATTCAACAGCCACCCCTAAATCATCTAGAGATTCTCTTATTGGCCCGCAGATTCAACATTCTTCCACAGAGGAGAGTTCTAGCTGTCTAAATTCCCCACCTAATTTCTTTGTTCCTCACAACATTCCAAGCACACAACCTTCACTTGAAGGTGCCACTTGGAATTGAGAGAAACACACTGAGGCAAGGATGGTGGTTGCAATCTTTTAGAACTACGATAATATACCATTAAATGTGGCAAACTACCCATATTGGGATGGATTGGTAAAAGCATTAACCATAGCTGGTGTCAATTTAAAACACCAATTATGTGTAATTTTGTTGGCCCATTGTTAGAGCAAAGTCATCAAAAATCCACAGCTAGTGGTAGAAGACCAAAGGAGAATGTGGCAGAAAAAAGGCTGAAGCATTTTATCAAATGGTTGGATAGATGGTAGGAATATGACACTGATAAACTTTTTAGTGGCTCTGAGTAACACATTAGTGTTCTTGAAGTCTATAGATGCCTCACATGAAGTGAAGAATGCTAAGACTTTGTGCAAACTGTTGCAAGGGGTGATCTGGGAGTTTGTGGTGAAGAATGTTGTCCAAATTGCCACAAACATTGCAATTGCATATGTCACCGTAGCAAGACTTATTCAAGAAAAGCATCCCACCATTTGTTGGAGCCTTTGTGCTGCCCATTGCTGAGATTTAATATTCAAGGACATTCAAAAGATTGGATGGATCAAAAACGTGGTTGAAGATGCTAAAAACATTAGCAATTTTATCTACTACAACCATAATTGGATCCTCAATTTGATGAAAGAGCAAATGAAAGGTGACAAACTTGTGTGATCAGGGGTGACACAATTTACGATTTTCTACAAACTATCACTTTGCAAAGCATTGTAGGGGCAATGTCTTCTCTCAAGCAGATGTTCGTGAGCAATGAGTAATTGGATTCTCTATATTCTAAAAGGTCAAAAGGGGAGAAGGCCATGAGGACAGTTTTTGATGGAGTGTTTGCCAAGAATGCAAAGAAGATACTCAAGGTAAATAAAAACTTGACTTTTAGAGGGAATTTAGTTGATTTTTTTTTCCAGTTTTACTTTTTTATTAATTTTCATTTTCATTTTTTTTGGGGACACAGCTTTTGATCAAGGTTCTCTGTTTGGTTGATGGGAGTAAAATGCTGATAATTATCTCTATGAGGCTGTGGATAGGGCCAAAGAGGCCATTTTGCATTATTAAGGTAGGGACATGAGAAAGCATAAAATTATTTGATGCATAATTGATCCTAGATAAACTAACCAATTCCACCAACCAATAAATGCCATGTGGTAGTACCTAAACCCCATTTTTTCATCTTTGATAGGTTTAAGGTTGATGAGGAGGTCCAGGCAGTTTTACTATATGCATAGAGGATAACACCAAACAAAGGCTTTGGAAGTTTGGAGACATAATTCTAGATGAGTTGGAGGTCTACAAGGGTGCAGAGAGGAGGTTTAATTCTTCACCTTTATAAATTATTTTGAGGTGGGTAGCTACTTTAAGTTGGGTTCTCAATAGTAGATTCAAAATCACAAGTAAGTGTACCTGCTCAGGATGAGGTGGTTATTGAAGATGTATGTATGGCCTCTCTGCAGCGGATGGGGGACCACAACTTGTTCCTAGAAACATGGATTTCTGTATAGAAGCTGTTCCTAATCATCTGTGCAGAGTAAAAGGAAACGCCTTCATGAAAAGTGTCATGGCATATCCTTGTCCCCATCTTAAAGTGGCATACAAAAAGTTTCATATCAAAAGCCTTGTAGACAAGTTACAAACATCGCTAAGCACCCTGAAGAACATAGATATGCTCTGGATATTGAATCAATATCAAAGACACAAGAGGGGTTTGTCAAAGACTCAAAACAAAACTCCCAGTAATCAACGCCATAACCACCAAAATACAAAAAACAGTTTGTGTCCATTTTCATGATGGAGCAGCAATGAAGAAACAACCCTGGCATACTCCTATGCAATGAACTATGAGCCAGATCTGTCTGATCTCAAATCAACCATAGATTCTTCTCCTGTAGTTGGTTGGCATTGATACTTCCTATTTGGGATATATTACAAAGTTCATGTTTTATGGATCATTTCATAACAATATGCTACTTAAGATTTCCTTGGATGAGTATCTTTGTTTATGCTTTTGGGTAAATCGGTAGTGAAATCAAGCCATCCTTACATTCCTGCAATTGAAGTAAGAATTACATGAAATTGCATAGAACTGAAGCAACTAACTGAAAACAAATGGATGAGATAGACCTTAGTCATCATAATTGGCAAAATAAACAAAACAAAGTGAGAAGAAAACCTGCCTCACTCGTTGCCAAGCAATGCGCCTTGTAACTCGTCTTGAAGAAAGCAGGGGTTTGCCACCCAATGTCCTTCCCAAAACCTCAGCACAAAGAACCGTTCCAACATCAATAACTGGACGGCCAGGTGCTGGGCCCGGGCTCAATGCCTCCTCATTTTTCACAATGCCCACTTTACCTAAATCCAACAAGACACAAATACAAACTATTTTAATTCATATAAGCCAACTTATCTTGAACCTTGGCATCTAAAGGGTATTGGTTATCCCACAAATTAAGTTCAAAATTACATAATTCGTGTTCACTTTTATTCTGAAGTTGCGCATACATAAATCACCACTTAAAACCCAAAATTATAAAACTATGAGCTATCTTGATTGCCAAAAGTTATCTTTGGTGATTCGAGAATTCCACAGAACATCATCTTGGTCTCAAAAGGATACAATTACAAACTATTTTAATTCATATAAGCCAACTAACCTTGACCTGTGGGATCTAAAGGGTACTGGTTAATGTTCCAACCAATCAAGTTCAAAATTACATAATTTATTTTCATTTTTTATTGTGAAGTCACGACATAAATTAGTCACCACTTGAAACCCAAAAGTATGAAATTATGAGCTATCCTGAGTGATCCAAGAGTTCCACAGAACATCATCTTGGTTTTAACAGGATACAATTACAAACTATTTTGATTCATATAAGCCAACTTACCTTGAGCTGTGAAATCTAAAGGAAATTGATTATCCCACCAGTGGAATTCAAAATTGCATAGTTCATGTTCATTTTAACTTTCGCAAAAGTACAAAATTATGAGCTATCTTGATTGACAAAAATTATCTTCAGTGGTTCCGAGATTTCCGCAGAACATCCTCTTCGTTTCAATGATTTGGATCTTCCCGTGTAAGAGTTTCTATGACAAATGAATTTTGGGTCGTTCTTCGCAGCCCATCACCAGAGTTATGAATTCAAATTTAAAGGTACGTGTGTGAGAACTACTGTTATACTGTTGTTGTGACTTGTTCTTCTCAATCCATGATCAGAGTAATGAAGTTCAGTTTAAGAGTATTGAAACTAGTAAAGACTCAAATCCTAAATGTCCAAGTTAAGCCATTGTGAACACATTCATACCAGGTGCAAAAAAATCCCCTGCATCTGCATTATTTTTCTGGTTCACTTCACAAAGGATTCGTCTCATCTCCTGATCATGAAGAGGGAGAACTTCTTTTTCAAGCATAGTAGCGAGAGCATCAGAGCCAATATTGACATCAATTCTATGTGCATTGCCCGACACCACAACACCCAACACCAAATCCCCCACTTTGGGGTCATAGAATTCCACGTCTTCTGCTGTACTAGGTACCCATTCATCCACCGTCTCTTCCTCCAAATATGGCTCTGCAGAAAAAACACTCATGTACGACGCCATGCTTTCATCCTCTCCGTCATCTGAGCTTTCTTCCACTGTAACTTCTTGTTGCTCCTTGGCCACCCCAGCTGTTGGTTTTTCAAGCAACTCTAATTCTGCACTATTATCGTTGGCAATTATTAAGTCACTTGAAGAGGAGCGAGAACAAAGTTTATGAGAAATGGTAATAGATTTTTGCTGAGTGTAAGAGGGCAAGAGGTTTCTGGTTCTTGGATTAAGGGGGGAGTGGAGGATAGCAAGCTTACCCTTCAGGGTCAATGGGGGCTGCCACAGCATTTTTCCCTCCCGCTATTGCTATGCTTCGGTTGGGTTTTAGATTTAGATAAGGTGTTTGCATCACAGCTTTGGCTGTTAAAACTCCCGAATTAATTTTATTTTTAAAGTAATGATGTAAACAATAATTTAAGACATGGAAGTGCAGAACGATGTGAGTCGAAGAATTAAGTTCGCCGGAGCTTCCAGACCATTAGGCTATGGTTCCATGGAGGGTGTTATTTAGAAAAGTTCTTTTGGGTAAGAATTTTTAAAGATTTTTTAATTATTAGGTGGTTTTGTAGATTTATGGTAGTATAATGTTAAGAAACTTTTGTTTAGTGTATTTAGGTTTGTTGGTGGTTTTTAGTAACAATTAATGTTAAAAAATTTGAAAGTTTTTTAATCAAAATATGTGGTAAATTAATGTTTAAGTTAGTAGGAAAAATTTACAATTCTATTTTAAAAATAGTTCTTAAAAATTGAGAGTTTAAAAGTAGAGGCTCCTACTTTCTGGAATAAGATTTTGTTTCATGAGATCTATCATTATATAATTATAAAAAAATTGACAAAAAAATTCAATGGAATATTATTATTTTTAAACAAATCATAAGACCACCAACATCTTAAAAATTCTCAGTTAAAATTTTTAGCATTAGCTACTCATATAAAATTCATGAGACTACCTAATTGTTAATAGTTTGTAAATTTTCTCAACAATATTGATTGAGAATTTTAGATAGCCTCATCCATAGAACTAGAGCATTATAATATTTAATGAAGTATTGAAAGGTACAAAAGCATTTCTTTCAAATATCTAGTGTTAATAAATTTTTAAATTATATATATATATATATATATATATATATATATATATATATATATATATATATATATATATATATATTTGAGTGTGATAAATGGACTAAAGTAAGTCAATTGAAAAAATTTATTAGATATGTGTTAAATTGAAATAAGACTCAATTAGGATTATGTATGTTATGATGTGAACATACCTTATTGTTTGTTGTGGCAAAAGACTAATTATTGGAATCTAAGTTTAAATTATGAATATGAAGGTTGAGATGATTGAATATTGAGTATATGAGTATCTAAGATTGTAAGTGCCTAAAATTGTATAGACCTACATGGTAGTCCAATGATGATCTTGTAGTGTAGCTCATGACCCTCATGACATGAATAACATCTCCTTACAACTTCTCCACCATCATGGAAGACCCCTTTATTTTTAGGATCATCTCTCATGTGTTTGTCATCCTTGCAAATCGCATACTCATCATGTGCATTCTCAACACTCTTTGAAACTAGTTTTATGTGCCTATAGTTGTAGGAGAGCTTGAAAGACACTAGGTTATCTAGGTGACCCAAGTTAAGTTGTAGGGCCACTTGAGTGACCCACCCCAATAAAACAAGTAACCCACCTTAGTGAAAAGGGGTGATAATATCATATTTGGTTTATGCATGAATCTATCAATTTTGGTTGTTTCTCTTCCAATTTGGCCTATGATTGAGAGTTTGCTTTGTAAGGAAAGCTTAGGTGCGAAACAAACTCTCCTAACGCCAAAACCTCAGGGAAGAATGCAGATAGGACTTTAAATTTTACAATTACAGTTCAATAAGATACACTTGAAAAGATTTAACAAAAAAGAGAAATGAACTCATACACGATTGGACACCAGATTTACATGGGAAAACCCTTACGGGAGAAAAACCCACCACACCCAGAAAATCCTCTTTGTATTACAGTAATGAAAATTACATACAGAGATCGAACTTCACTTTCTGATGTCAAATTAACAACAACAACATTCACTGATCAATCTTGTACAAAACATTAATCTCACAATGCTCTCAGACAACATACAATGAATTCACTCAGATCAACAGTTGCCTGCCAATGCGTGATCAGAAAACACACGATCTTTAGTGATCGCGATATCACGAGCGACTGCCACGTGTCTTAAACGATAAAGCTGAAGGAAGTCGATCAGTCGGGAAATTTCAAAACTTTCAAACTTTGCGACAAGGTTACAGACTTAGGAACTCCAGCAATCAACCGACAAAGAAGACTTGAACCGTGATACAAGCCAGCAAGTTGAGGCACAACTCCAACAATCTCCCACTTGACGAAGACTTACTGGCTTCCTTCAAACTCAAAGTTAATGAAGGTCATGGCCTCCAAGGCCCATTGAACTAACACACCACCTGTACTTATCTGTGCTCACTAGTTTCGTCAATGCATCTGCAACATTTTCCAGAGTATCCACTTTTTCTAAAGAGACCTTTCCATCCTCCACCATATCTCGTACAAAATGATACTGCACATCAATATGTTTCATCCTGGCATAGAAAGTAGGATTTTTTGCCAAACAAATAGCACTCTGACTGTCACAGTAAATTGTAATTTGTCCTGCATCAAACCCAATGTTAGAACACAAATGTTTTAACCAGACTGCTTCTTTACAGGCATGTGTTGATGCCATGTATTCTGCCTCTGTAGTGGACAAAGTGACTATAGCCTGCCACTTACTCATCCAGCTAACTACACCACCATTCATCATGAAAATATATCCACTGGTGGATCTTTTGTTGTCAATGTCCCCTACCCAATCAGAATCAACATAGCCTCGAATGCTGAGAGTCCTCTGTGATTCAACCAAATTGCCATTGATCCGTAAAGCGGAAGGGATCTATGACAAGCGTTGCTTAAGTGATTATGAACAAAGGCGTAAAGACATCAACAATGGAGTAGCAGGAACATTAAACAGAGAGAATTCAAAAAACATAGAACCAAGAGAGAGATAAGAAGACACCAATTTGATTACGGAGTTCGCCACAAACGTGACTACGTCTCCGGGTCGAGCTCAACTGAGTGACCAATCTATTGAAATGTTCTAAATCGTAGTACAATCTCCAATGGAGCCTCTTGCAACACTGCTTTACAATATCTTGTAGCCTTTCCACAAAGTCATACAAAAAGTCTCTCACTCACACCCCTCTCAAAAAAGCTCTCAAGGCTAGGGATGATTAACAAAGAGTAAGGAAAATGA
The DNA here is from genome assembly GCA_007258455.2 of Sequoia sempervirens. Lineage (NCBI taxonomy): Eukaryota > Viridiplantae > Streptophyta > Pinopsida > Cupressales > Cupressaceae > Sequoia > Sequoia sempervirens. The sequence continues at coordinate 37,399 of VDFB02213521.1, forward strand.
CTCTGCCTAAAGGATCTACTACAAGATTAGAACATCATTTCATCACAACTCAAATATTCTCCTAATTCCCTCTAAAAATTCTCTCACAAAAGCCTCTCAAAGACTAGAGAATGGGATGGAGAGTGATCAACTCCAAATGTGATGATTGAGTTGAATTGAGTTGGATGATTTGGATGGGTGAGGAAGACTCTCCTAGTCTCCCTTTTATACTTGAAGTTGGGCCTATTTGGTTGAAACCACCTGATTTGGCCTTTTTCCCCTTTATGGAAAAATAAAAACCATTTTCCCCATTTTTACATAAAAACAATAACCCCCCTTATCAAATTGTTTTTAAGCCCTTAACTTATTCCTATTCTCGGGCTTTTGAGGTTAGAGGTTGTTTGTTTATTTATTAACAAATAACCATTTGTTGGTTATTTGGTTTAGGCTTCAGCCTAAACATTGGGTTATACAAAACCCGTGCCCGCAATATTCCAAACGAGGTTGGCAGCCGAGTGGTTACCATACATTTTAAGACCCTGACAGTCTGAGTTCCACTCCCACCGACGGTTATCTTTTACAAAGCCATATCTCAACAAACGCATAACAAAAGAAACGGTCACCTGTTTCTAGTTAGAGATATTATGCATGGCATAATGGTCTGGTCGATGCTTTGTCTGCTAGACATCGCGGGTTCCAACCGCTCACTAAACGGTTTAACAAACACAACAAACTCGAAACCAACGGACGAAGAAGTCGGCCATGTGTCAAGCTCGGAACATGCCACGTGTCAAGAGACAATTCGCCAGAGAAACTCAGTCAGCATCAACGTCTGACACGTCACTCAACACATCAACGTCCGGTCATCATGCCACATCACCTAGATGACACATGTCAACTCTGGACTCGCTGGCTCACCTGCCATGTCATCGGTACGGACTGCCACGTGTCAGCTTCTGATTGGTTCAACTTGACATTCGTATGATGACCTATCCGCTAAGTCAGCATGATGATGTCATGCTGACGTTAGCAACCGTACTACATGGTACCTTGGTCAACTGCAAGCTTTGACTGGCCATATCTCACACATACGAGCTCCGATTTGCGCGAACCGAACATCGTTGGAATCGTGACGACAAGACCTTCGCGATGATGTTGACTTTGATCATTTTTTATGATGTCAAAATTTCATCCTTTTTTCTCATCCCTGGAAGCTGAGTTGACCAACCTTTGACCAAAGTTTGACCGGCGATATCTCACATACGGACTCGAATTTTGATGAAACAAACATTGTTAGGTTTGTGTCATCAAGCCCTTCAAAGTGACATCGCTTCTGACTAATTCTGAGTCCATCAACTTTTCGCCTTCTAACGACCTCCTAGTCCAAGGGTTGACCCAACTTTGACTACGTGTAACTTGAGCAGATAGACTCTTTTTTTACCCGTTCAAGTTGTGCCGGATTCAGTATTCTGAGCTCTACACCATGGCACTGCTTCTGAGAGAAATGGGAACACTTCAATTTTCAGGTTCATGAGATCCACCTGGATCAGCCATGGTAACACAAAGCATATTCTGAAGTGCCCTTCAGATATTTGAACACTCTTTTCACAACATCCCAATGTGTCCTTCCAGGATTTTCCATAAAATGACTAAGTACTCCCACTGCTTGGGCAATGTCTGGCCTTGTACAGACCATTCCATACATTAAATTGCCAACTGCACTAGCATAAGGCACTCTGGTCATGTCCTCCATCTCAGTAGGAGATTTTGGACAGTCTTCAATAGATAGCTTTGTTCCCTGCAAAACTGGAACAACTAGTTGCTTGCACTCAATCATACAAACTTTCTCCAAAACAGTATTAATATACTTACTCTAACTAATCCAAAGTTTTCTACTTTTCATGTCCCTGGTTATTTCCATTCCTAGAATATACCTGGTTGCACCAAGATCTTTCATTTCGAACTTTGCAGACAACTGAGATTTTAGTTCAAAAATCATTAAATTACTATTGCCTATGAACATCATATCATCAACATAGAGAGCAATAATAAGAACACGGTCATTTTTAGCTTTGTAGTACACACAATGATCAGATTTTGATCTTACAAATCCCAATGACAAAACAAAAGTGTCAAACTTCTGGTACCACATCCTAGGAGATTGTTTTAACCCATACAGAGATTTTTTCAACTTGCAAACCAGATTTTCTTTACCTTTTTCCACAAAGTGCTCATGCTGGGACATATAAATCTCTTCTTCAAGGTCACCATGAAGAAATGTTGTCTTCACATCCATCTATTCAACCTCTAAGTCATACGCTGCTGCAAGTGACAAAAGAATTCTTCTTCTTTTTCTTTTTCTCCTCTTTGCAATCCTTTCGGACATGACCAGGTTGCCCACAATTCCAGCACTTCACCTTGGACTTCTTTCCAAGAGATTTTGATCTCCCTTCTAATTTCAATTTGGTCTTCTTGTCCTTCTTTCCTTTTTCTTTCAATCTACCTCTAACAACAAGAGCCTCCTTCGCCATCTCAAAATATTTTCTTCTCATCTCTTATGATAACAAAGAACAACAACATCTTCCATCTTAAAAGTGGATGTCGTACTCCCAATAGCCATCACCAAGTGATCCCAAGAATCTGGCAAAGAACATAACAATAGCATACAACGATCTTCTTCATCAATCTTCACACCCACAGATGCTAACTGAGCAATCAACATGTTGAAAGCATTCAAATGATCAGCAACAGACACTCCCTCCTGCATTTTCAAAGAGTACAACTTCTTCCTCAAGAACAACTTATTCACCAAGGACTTGCCCTGATAAATAGCTCCCAGTCTTTTCCACAAAGAAGATGTAGTCTTTTCTTCATGAACATTTAGAAGAACAGAGTCTACTAAATAAATCCTTATCAGCCCCTTTGATTTTCGATCTGCAAGGTCCCAATCCTCTTGCTTCATGCTTGTAGGTTTCATTCCAGACACAGTAAGCCAAAGATCAAGGTCAACTAACATATCTTCCATTTTAAGTTTCCACAACTCAAAATTGCTGCCATTGAATTTCTCAATTTCAATCTAACCTGACGTGCTTGCCATCTTAATCTGTAATTCGAATTACCAGACTTCTACAAGACTCCCACTTAATAGAATTGACTAAAAAAACCCAACGTACCCACAAGGATAACACAACTGGCCAGGCTCTAATACCACTTGTAAGGAAAGCTTAGGTGCGGAACAAACTCTCCTAACACCAAAACCTCAGGGAAGAATGCAGATAGGACTTTAAATTTTACAATTATAGTTCAATAAGATACACTTGAAAAGAATTAACAAAAAAGAGAAATGAACTCATACACAATTGGACACCAAATTTACATGGGGAAACCCTTATGGGAGAAAAACCCACCACACCAAGAAAATCCTCTTTGTATTACAGTAATGAAAATTGCATACAGAGATCGAACTTCACTTTCTGATGTCAAATTAACAATAGCAACATTCACTGATCAATCTTGTACAGAACATTAATCTCACAATGCTCTCAGACAACATATAATGAATTCACTCAGATCAAATTTGTGTTCAGTATTGAACAACTCTTCTCTCACGAACTGTTCACCATTCGACCATTTCAGAACATAGTCATTTTCCTTCACAATTTTTTCATCTTCCACACAGGAACGGTTGCAACTGTTTCAACTTCCAACGGTTCACATTTCGCTTCGCTCATTGGTTCAAAACAAACCACGTTGGATAGATGTTCGGTCAGAGAAGTTCAAATGGAATCGCATGTCGGTGAGACACTAGGCCGTGTCTCCCCAATGCCACAATGCTCGATCACAGAACCATCGTAAAGAGTTTCACTATCGCTAAGAGTCCTTTAGAACCTTTATGTCATACCAATGTTCATATCCGTCAGCGAGAGGAAAACCATCGAAAAGAGGTTACACCGAAGTTCACCGTATCTAATTGTTGATCATTCCTCGTGGTCTCCACCATGACACGTGTCCATTGCTTGTGCATTTCCGAGAATCAAGTTGGGAATCTACAATATTCTCAATAAGTCCCCCAGAATTCCAAGTGGTCCCCACATCCATCGGCCTTTCTAATCCCAGTCGTTCCCCGCTATCTTGCGATGACTCCACCACAATGCTTTGGTTGATCGCGATATCGTGGGCGACTGCCATGTGTCCCATCTGATGACGTCAAAGAGGATGAGTTTGCATGACCGTTGATCAATCATCATTTGATCTCAACGGTTGCCCACCAATGCATGATCAAAAATCACGTCTTTAATGATCGTGATATCACGAATGACTACCACGTGTCTTATTTGGTAAAGCCAAAAGAACAAAGGAAAACACTTTGGTTGTTTGATCTCAACGGTTTCCTGCCAACGCGTGATCATAAAACACACGATCTTTAGTGATCACGATATCACGGGTGATTGCCACATGTCTTAAACGGTAAAGCTGAAGGAAGTCGGTCAGTCGGGAAATTTCAAAACTTACAAACTCTGTGACAAGGTTACAGACTTAGGAACTCTAGCGATCGGCCAACAAAGAAGACTTGAACCATGATACAAGCCAGCAAGTTGAGGCACAACTCCAACATGCTTCAACCTTGATGACATGAATCACTCCCCTAGTTGCTTCTCTTCTCGTGACTCATTGTTATCTCCCATTTATTAAGTCTTCATTCATGTTTAAACACCCTCATGCCTCATGCATCTAGGTGGTCTTGTTTGCATTCAGTTACCTCTACATAGATTGTGTCAAAGAATATTTTCCTTCTCTTCCTCTCTATGTAGGACTAGAAGCCTCACTTTCATATATTTGTAAGCCCCTTAGGTCATGTCCCAAGATTCACCATAATATTTGTACAAGCTCTAAACTTTCCCCTTACAACCTTTAAAGTTTCTAAAGCTTCCTTATCAAATTTCTAAGTGGTCTCCAATCTTATTATAGAACTAGAGCTTCCCTACTTCCATCAAGAGTAGTTTTCTAGAGCTAGAGACGAGAAGACAACAAAAAAAGCTAGATCCTCTAAAGATAAAAGTCACAACATCTTTAAAGAAGCTCTACAAAAATTTTAAAAATATCATAAGTTCCTTTGTTTTGTTTACTTTTATAGATTTTTTTTCAAAATTTGGTTTAAAAGTAGTAATTAAATCAACTCTCTATGTAGGATCTATAATGTTTTATCACTTTTCTTGATTTTAGATTAGATTTAATTTCTTCTTTCGATCGTATTGGATTCAGTTGCTTCTTTTTATGTGATTGCATTCATTTTGTTCAAAGCATCTACAAAATAAGATTGTCCCCAATTTGAAAATGAGATCTAATTCACTCTAATGATCAAACAAAAACAATATTTTCTCACCAATAGAAAATAAGAAATTCAAAATTGTAGTTCTTGTATTTAGACTATCTAATTCATTTAGTTGCATACAATAAAAAGTACAAAAATATATATTTTATTTGTTACTTAATTAGCTCACTTGAACACAATTATTTTTAATAAAAGAATAAAAAATATGTTTAACTATTAAATTACAAATATTTTAGCATTGCATTCATTCAAAAATTAAAAATAAAAACTCAAATGATAGGTTCATTCATAAACAGGTTTTGAAAATCTGTTAAACATAAAAAATTCAGATCAACAAATCAACATCCAAATTAAATAGATTAGGTGAATCCAAAAAATCAAGCAAAGTAAACATCAACCAATGCTTAAAAGAAAGTTAAACCAAACTCATTAAATCTACTCTCTCATATTCTCACTTCTCCATATCACGTGATATTCCATGCTCAGTGTGTCCTAGAGTTAGAGAAAATTAGATAGAGGCAATTGTAAGCATATGTGAGAACAACTCAATCAATGTAAGTAAAACAAAAAAAGAACAAGTTCAAGAAAAAGTACTCATCCTAAGATAAATCCAAGTAGAAAGCAAAAAGAGGCATGTAAGAGACGAATTCCACATAAGGTAATTAGCCCCCTTGAAAGAGCTAAACAAATTATAAACCCACAAACTTAATACATTTTGTGCCCTTGCTCAACACAAGATAAATAGAATTCAAACTAGTGACCCACTTGGCCAAATTATAATTGTTACAATCACACTTTTGCAAATATTCACCAAGAACATCCCAATACTCTAACTCTGGCACCTCATCTAAAAACCATTATTTTCCATCAAGCATCCCTTCCTCATGAAGTGAGTGAACCAATTGTTGCAACCCCCACCCAACATGATAATATTGATGTGCCTACATGACTCTCCTTCCTTGTAGAGAGATTAGTCTAATATTTTCTTCCCCACTCAACTATTTATTGCCATAAGAGTAGGATATTCAATTCGTTCTTGTATCAAGGGTGCAATACATGTGTTATCTTGCTCATCCATCTCATATTCATTTATGGCGAGTCAACTTATAGTATCACATACTTTGGTGAAATTGACATGAAAGTCAAATCCTTATGGAAAAATATCTCTTGATTTTTATTTTGTTTTAGGGTTTAGGATTTAAGACGCATAAAATGAGATGAGGATTCCATGCTTCATCTACCCTTGTCATTCAACATGACCAACTTGAACCAATTAGGTGGGATACATGTAATGTAAATCTTGAATCAAAAAATCCCACCTATATTTCAACCTCCAAGTGCATCATTATATAACTATTTGATATTCTCCAAATATTAACAACCTAGCATGCCTTTCCAACTACAACTAACATAGACAGTTTCACCCTAAAGGCTTGTGTTTGGAGGGATCACTCCTTCCATAAATTACTCATTTCCTAATACATGTCTTAATTATCTCAAAGAGCCTTTGGACCATATAAATCACAATGTAATATTGTTTTGAATGCTCCTTGAACTTCCTAAGTTCAAAGGGGTGGAAATGTTAATTACCACATTAAGGATTACACTATATTGGCTCAAGAACTCTTTCCCTATGACCAACAGTGGAAGGAAGGAATATGATGCCAACAAAAGGTTAGCAACCTAGAGTAATGACAATAACAACAATGGTAACCCCTCAATGCTAAAGTTGCAAATAACAATTACAATTTGTTATAATTGATAAGGTTGTGGATATCTCACTACCCAAAAATAGCAACAAAAATCATAATTGCAATAAGAAATACTACATTGGGTGTTATAGCTATGCAAATGCAAGGAATCGAAATGCTAATATTTTTGACAATCCCCCAAGAAATAATTATGAGAAGTAAAATAAATAGTAATAAAGCAAGCAATCATATAAAAATTTGATATAATGTATATTAGAAACCTCAATACTTTAACACCAACAGGTATTGTTCATTTCATAAGAGAAGGGAGCATGATACTAAATCATGTCTGAAGTATCATTTCATTTAAAACTTCCTAAAGGAACAAAAATGTTTATTTGTAGATATGTTCCTGCTCTTACCAAGAAACCCAAATCATTATTGTCAAGGGCTAGGTGCTTCTCAAAAATCAAACTTAAGGATCTACCAAGGTCCTTTCCCAATGCATCAACTAGGAAATGGTTCCAATCTTGCCAACCAAGAAATGTCAAAATCAATTGTAGCTACTTCTTATGATAAATTGAATGACCTAGATCAATTGGGCATTAAGGGAGAAATGTAGATGATTAGGTTAATTAATCCTATTCAAAATCAAGATTTTAAAGAAACCTTGCAATTTCATAAGAAGAATATCACACACATAATTGCATATATATACCCCACATTGAATTATATTGGTCATTACAACTTGGTTAAGGACCTTAAGAAGACCCTTGTAAAAATATGTTAAAGATCTTATGAGGAAATCTCCCTCTCACTATATTTCTCTCTTATAGAAGATTGGGCTAAAGCATCCAAATCACATGACCCCACATCCTAAAAAGAAAATAAATCAAGTAGATCTTGACATGAGCCCACCTAATACAAAGCTATATGAATGTGGTTTTTTCTTTAACCTTAAACAAAAACTGGCATATGTAGAATTAACTACAAGAGGTGATCCTACCTTGTGCTTGCAAGTGTGGATCTATGGCACATACATAAAGAGAACCCTAGTTGACAATGGATCCATAGTGAATATTGACTTGTTTTCCTTCTTAGAGAGAATGGGGTACAAATTTAGAAATATCATAGCATGTAGAGACACTCTACAAGGTTGTGATAATCTTAAAATGGTGACAATATAAAAGACCTCCTATCTCTCTTGGACCTAGGATGGTATCAATTATGTTTTAGTAATAGATAACGATACAAGGTATAATTTACTATTGAGAAGACCTTGATTGATAAAATTTGTTGAAAATGGAGGTAATTATGTAGCTTAATACTTTGTAAAACTATGAGATTGAAGATCTTAATAAGTATTCTTTGTTACAATTTATTTGTGGATGATTATCTGTTTAGATTCATTTTACCATTTGTAGAAGTAGACAAAAGATTGTAGAAGAATAAGACTAGAAGATAGAAGTGACACAACATATACCGTGGAGAAACCCTTTAGGGAAAAAAATTCACCACCAGAATCAATAGTGCTTGTATTATTTAACCATAGAACAAGATTACAATAATTCTTTATTAATCCTTGCTTGAGATGCTTCTTTTGCCTTCAATAATTCTTCTTCACAACCTACAATAAACTCTAATAAAAATCTCTTCAACTTGTTGCAATATATAGACAATAATGAGCCTCGTAAACTCCAATTACAATTACAAATTACAAAGCTTATCTCACAAAACCTACGCCTATTCTTTGCAAGTAGAGTTATTCTGTGAAAAACAATATCAAACCAAGTCCTTCATCAATTTGGGCATCCAAAACTGAAGTGCTAACTCAACATTGATTCTAAAGATATCTTGTAAGCTTATCCTCAAAGTTGGCGCCCAAGAATGGGCCCACTTAACTTAGCCTTATAAAATATCTTCTCATGCAAAAGTGTTAACTCCAAGATGCCAACTTGGGTGCCCAAGGTTGGTCCAAGTCAATCTCTGCTAACTAAAACATATATATCCATCAATTCATGCAAACAAGATGCATGATTGATCATCCACACTTAATTAAATGTATCACCTATTATCTATCATGCAAATCAAGTCATTAGTCATGCATTCCAAGTCAACTGAAGTCAACTAGCATTCAATTGAAACTAACTACATGCAACTGATAACTAAACCATAACTGGACTGAACTGATACTGAACTAAACTAAATTGAACTAAACTGATATGAATTGAACTGAACTAAACTTCATGCATGTAAACATCAATCTCTAACTTCTAGGATCTTTACATGCATTACTGAAGTGTTATCTTTTACTCCAAACAATTAACTTAACTCAAGGTGGGTTCCACCTTCCATGTGGGCACCCCATGTGCTCCTATTACTTAGGAACTCATCTTGGATACCCTCACATGTTCCTATCATTTAGAATTAATTATAAATGTCAATTTACATGTTAATTTCATTCAAATTTAATCTTTTTCTAATCCTAGTGTTGGGGAACACTTTCCAAGGACTTAGAAGATACATGAAATAATGTTTAGGATTACAATTAAATGGCATCCTATTCCCAACAAAATTAAGGTTTCCTTCCATGTTTTTTCAAGAAATAAAGTTCCTTCATTTAATAAAATTTTACGTCACCAAGGGAGACCTAAAACCCTTTAACATTCTTAAAATAGATGCCACTGAAAATAAAGTGGATATAATAATTAGCTAAGTTGGGTGCTAACAACCTCATCATGTGTGAACCAAAACCTTAGGCCATTTAATCAAGAAAGAATGGACCAAGCTCCTAATCAATTCTCAATCATCGCCACAAAGTTAATTGTTATCCAATAAAACTCTAAACAAAGCTTAGTAACCTCAACCAAAACCACTATGAAGATACTATAATTACTAGAGAATGATGAATATTTTCAATTCCCTCTTGGATAAATCTACATGATTAATATAACCTCAAAAGTAGGCATCTTCACAAATGTGGAAGAGGATGGGTTGACTGAGTTGAGTAAACCTACTTCAATGCACCCATAAATAAATGAATTCCCTCAACCATCCTCTGTGAAGTTGGTCATCTTCACATCATTTTTTTAATAATAATGATCAACATAGCTAGTATTGTCTAGTGAATAATAATTGACATCTTTACAACTGCTAACAGAGAATATTTAGAAGGAAATTCAAGGATCATGCTTTTCCCAATCATTCAAGTTCCTAAGAGCCCAATATAAATGGAAGGGTGTATTCCTAAATAACCTCTAGAGGGCACATCATCAAGCAAGTCTTATACTCTCAAAATTCCCTTAGTGATTCATACAATCCCTTCATACCTCCAAGTGAGTCATACTCTCCTTTGAGTGAGTAGTACACTTTATTGATGCCACTAATGGATCAAATACTTATGAGTCTTAAAGATGAAACTTATGCTTGCTCTCTTGAAAATAAGTCAATAACTAACCCTAAGGTTCCCTTGAGGACCTTGGTAAGGGAAAACTTTATAATCCACCCCTCACTAACCACCTCTTTTCAATCCAATAATATTTGGGAATCTCCCCAAGTTCAAGTTGAGATCATTGAAATATTTCCCAAAGAGGATGAGAAGCATAGGATAATTTAAATTTGAAAAGAACATGTGCATAACCATTAGAACTAGAAACCTAACTATCCTAGTTATGTCTAGGGATGAATGAAAAAATGAGTATAAGCATTGTTCCTCCACAAGAACTAGGAGAGCCACATGCTCCCTATGAAATTTTTTAATGTTTGCAATTACTCAAAGTGTGTGATGAAGTTAGGATTTATTTATAAAATTAACTCAACTTGTTAATTTTACATTTTTCCTTTGAAGGTGTTGGGCCCCAAAATCATTTTTCAAACTTCTAAAGAGATCTTTCCAACTCAAGTTGAATTATATTTCATTCTTGAGGCTAGAAAATATACTCATCAACAAAGGGTGAGATATAATAATCCAATTAATGAGAGTGGGTAAACTTCCCTTCACTTTGGTCTTAGCTAAACCCGAGAGGGTATTCATAGAGGTGATCTTGAATAAGGTTCTTATTACAAACAAAAATATACATTTGATAAAAAATCTATAGTAGTAACTAAATGTTGATTTTAAATCCCAAATTTTGTCACTAGATCAAAATTGACCTACTACTATGACCTCTACTAAGTTAATGTACACATATAAAACACAATTCTCTAAAGATGAAAACCTTCAAGGTTTTCTTTAGATATTTCCCTAGTTATATATTGAATCGTGAAGGGCATATAAACCTAATTTCTACTCCTAATTGTACTAGTTAAATATATTGTTCATTTTAAGCATATGGAGAATCAAGGTTCTCAAGACCAATACCTTATTTGGGTTATAGAGTCTATTTATCCATTAGAAATAATAACAAGAAATAACAATTGAGGTATGATATTTAGCAATCAAATCTACTTAATAATATCTCCAAATTTATAAACATTCATATCTAACAAGAAACATACCCTTATAAATATAATTTCCACTGAATTAAAGTGCTATGACACATAAAATTTGTGTTATAATCTCCCCAACAAATATGGCAAGAAAAAATTCAAACAAGGAGGAGCCTCTCACACCTCTTCACTCAAAATCTTCCAAAATTCCCACAACTAACCAAGGAGACATCTAATTTCAAAATATCTATTTCAAATAGATACCTTTTTAAAAAAATTGGAATGCATTTCCTAGATGGTGAACAAATATGTAGATATTGAAACCTTGGAGAACCTTCAACATTATGGTTGAGTGAGAATAAAAATGATTGGCCTGTGATATTTCAAATGAAATCATACTTATAACACTTCATCTAATCACCCTAATTCATAAAATAAATTGAGTTGAGATTGGATATCATTAATGCTACGTGTAGAAAAAATGGAGATCCCAAAAAATCCACTGAAATGCCAGTCTAGAGCTCATGTGAAAATCATTCATGTCATAAGAATAATCATCACACTAAAAGTGATATGGTGTTTTCATCCTCTTCTATTGAAAGTACATTCAAATGTATACCCTTAAGATGGAAAACATTTTCGGGTTGAAAAAACCCTTTTAGAGTAGTTGTAATGTTAGTTTTGGTCATTAATGGTGATCTAAATTATGCAAGGAGGTAGGTAGGAGTGAATAATGCACAATGCAATATTTTTAGAGTTTTAGGGATCATGGTTCAAGGATACTTCATGATCCATACCACTATTGAGAATTTGAGATTAAGAGTAAGACATACTTCATGATTAAAGAAAACATATAAGGGCATATTTATATCTCTAACTCCAAAAGGATATGTAAAATAATTTATCAAGGAGTCTAGGATTAGACATACCAAGGTATCCATCCCCTAAGGAATGAAAATAAGAATAATTTTGAATTCATTATCCCGATGAGATATTATAATAAAAAATGTCAATATTGGGGTTTGAGGATATCTCATTCCATGAATCACATTAGAAGTATTCCCACATCTCTGATTCCAAAAAAGTGTATAAAATAAATTTTCAAAAGTTAAGGGATTATGGAGACCAAGGTAAAGGTACTCAAGTAAATGGATGGCCAAAATTTTGGTTCTATAAGGTAACTTAGTGTAGAGGATCAAGGATTTGGGGTTCTAAATAAAAACATACTACTAAGAGGTGTTGAAAATAAGCCACACCTGGACCAAAGATGGACTAACCATAAAAGGGAAAGTAGCTCAATGATAGAGCACTCAAAAAAAAAATAGAAGGTCCTAGGTTTGACTCATAACTGATCCATGAAAATCTCAACATGGAATCAGAGCCAAGTTAGGTTAGGAGTCCCAAGCATCTATAGAGTGGATTAAAGAGGTGTGTTCAAAATAATCCCCAACTGAACCAAAGAAAGACTAAACACAAAGGGGTTGGTAGCTCAATGGTAGAGCATTCTAGTAGTAAATAATAGGTCCTAATTCAAGTCTCAGTTGATCCATGAAACTCTCAACAAGAAGAAGTTTAGAACATCAAAAAAGGTAAGGGAAGAGACGTAGAATGGATGCAAGGGATACCAAAAAGGAAAACTTTGAATTTGATAAGGAAATGGAACAAAAGAAAGGAATAGAGGAAAGGTATGCCAATAACAAAAAGTCTAATATCCCAATAAGGACAAAGGATCAAGATGAATTAGGGAGAAATGACATACCAATAAGGTAAAATATGAAAGGGATATTGAGAGGGAAATCTTTAAAACTTCAACATTCAACACAACCCTTAGAAATTTGAACATAAAACCTTCACACTTAGAACTTTTGAAATATTTGCAACTTTTAACACATTAGCAAGCACATGGGTGATGACAAAGGACAACAGTTAGGAAAATTTAATAAATGAAAACCCATACAGAGATTTATCATATCAATTACATGTGATGGGAAAAATGAGGCCTAAGTACACAAAAGAGTTGAGACTCGAGCAAAATTTGGCACTATCAAATGAAGTCCCAATAGAATTAACATTACATTGGATTGCATTCCATCAACAAGTATTTCTCTCCCTAGTGCAGCTTATGAGATCCCAACCTTTAGGAGAAAGAATGAGTAGGGTTGGGCGATAAGTAACAACTAGCCCATACAAGGTAGTTAAAATTGTACTTACAAGAGGAAGCATAAATAAAAAGAGACATAAAAATAAGAGAAAATTTTAGGAGAAATCGAAAGTCCATATTTAGTTATGAAATATTTCAACAAAAATTGTTACCTCTTATTTAGAATGGAAGATGAGGAATTTGGTGAAACTTCATGCCTTCCATCATAAAAAAGAATTACATATAAAAAATTAAAAAAGAAGAAAAATAAAATTACGTAGCAAAAATTAAAAATATGCATTACATTCAACTCACTCCATCATTCCATTTGTTAGTGGTTTTCTCTTTATTTTCCTCTTAATAGGAGACCTAAATTACTAAGTATAAGTTTCCTTTACTAAACCATGAATTCCTCAAATCATCTATGCAAATTATCCCTTACTTTGTCATAATTTAAATGAAACCGCTCTAAGCTTCAAAATGATTGTAGTCTTAGCTACTATAAGTTTGGTCCAATAGAAATCAAGTTGGTATGCCATTTGAACCTCATAAAAGCTAGCAATCAAATCTCTCGAATTCTCCTTACCAAGGGGAAAGTCTTAGAAGTTGCTAGTACCCATTTGGTTATGTCTAGTCTCTTACCTTACTTAACCTTTAGAGATCAGCCCACACTTCATACTAGCAATGTGGGGTTAGGTAAATGGGGTTCCAAAATATAATTTTGTAAATCCAAAAGCAAAGAAAAAGTACAACCCCAAAATAGAAAACATTACACAATTTCCATACTACAAGGGTGGAATTCATAAGAAAAGGAGTTAATAAACAAAGCACACATGCACACAAACTAGGTGTGTGGTGCCCACCCATGTGATAAATCTTGCCTTGTCTTGATGTTATATGATTGGATTAAAGGTTATATTGAGTTGATTATCATGTGATGTAATTTTAGGATGGATATATGCTTGTTAGATTGCATGTCCACATTAGTCATTATATGTTTCTTTAGCTATGATATTTTTTGTCCTATTTGATGCTTCACCTTGAGCCTACAAGACATATACAAGTATTTGGAAAATGGAAGGATATGGCGAAGAATGACATGGATTCACTTGACCTTCTCACCAAGCCCAATCCTTGTTGTTGAGTTAGTGACAATGTAACATTTGTGGTTTATTTTGTTGTTTAGCCCATCCTATTTGATACTGATTAGAAGGATGTTCCCTTTGTTTAATGTCATGCCCCTTTTTCAAAAAATAGATAGAAGACTACTCACACAAGGTGGTGTCTGAGTTCAAGAATCAAAGTTACTATTTGACCTGTGCTTAGGAGTTGTTAGAGGTTAGGGATCAAAGTTGTTGCTTGACTCATGCTAGATAATTGGAGATGAGGGACTGGAGTTGTTGCTCAATACATGCCCAAGTGTTTTTAAAGATTGGGGTTGCTACTTGATGCATGCCAAAGTTTTGTTATAGATCAAGGATCAAAATTGCTACCCAATGCATTCTTGAGAGTCATCAGGAATTAGGATTTGAGGATATCACCTGACCCATGCTAGAGAGAAAGGATAGAACAAACTTGGTGACACAACAAGAATCGGGGGTCATACATATCCCCTAACCCATTTCAAGTCAGAAGAAAGGAGAAAATTTGAACCTCTAACAAGAAAATCTATAAGGCCTATATGGTTGACCTATGATGTAGTATGTAGAATTCAAATTTGGGCCTTGGCCCTATTTTGGGTCTCGGTCAATTAATTTGATCTTTTGGGGAGGTAACATGTATAAACCTAGGAAAAAAATTTCAGTTATGATTATCCATGTTATGTTATTGTATCTTTTGGACACTTTGCGTTCAAGTGATATTTTGTATAGGAAAACCCATAGTAGACTCTGATAAGTAGATGGAAACCCATTGATTGTTAGAATCAGAGGACAAAAACCCTTTGGTTCTTAAGGGCATTATCACTTAGGCAGTACATTGGAGCTTCAAGTTTACAGTATAATTCAATCTTTTTGTGAGTGCATCATTTGTTGCATATTTTTAAGTGTTGTTATTTTTGTTGTAATGACTATCATAATAGTCCTTTAGTTGTAGAGATCAGATCCTTTAGTTGTCGCAATTTGCTTTATTTTGTGTAAGCTCATTTTTCAACTAGTTAGTTAATCTATGTTACTTGAGTATAATTAATTATTGTTGTTTCAACTTAGTTGGGTTAAGACTATTGTTTATGTTTCAAATCTAGTGAAGATTGTTGTTTATGTTGTAAATATACTATTTTCATTAAAATTTTGGAAAGGGATATTATAGTTAGTATCAAATAACCTTTTCTATTAGCCAATGAGTGTGTGGTGATGTAGGTTCATGCAAAAAAGTGATAGGGAAATCAAGTACTTGCAAAGGGAAAAGAGAAAAAAGCCAACTATGGGTGATAGAGATGAAGAAGCTCACATTAGGGAGGTCGCTAGATTGAAAACAAAGAAATTTAGCTAGAGAATTACAATCTACCTTGAGAGAGTTTATGACAAAGATAGTAAGGACTTTGAAAGAGATTAATCAACAATGAGTTGTCAGGAAATCTACTTCAAATGGGGAAGAAGGGATTAATTTAGTAGATTCAATTAATCCAAACCCAAAGACATTTAGAGCCAAGTTTCTAGAGAGAGATGAGATAAAACTCTTGAAATAAGAACAACCTATATACCCATTACAAGAGGATAAAATGGTGAATTATCACACTAAATATAATTCCTTGGATCTAGTTGTCCATATGACATGTCTTTTTTTTAGTATTATAAGATGAAGACAAAAAACAAGTATAGGAGGAGAAAGCATGTGGAGCAGCCTTGTAGGAACATTCAACAATACTTGAGGAAGATCAATATACCCACATATGATGGATCAGGTGGTTGTTTAACTAGGGCATGGTTGTAGAAGTTGGATGCATATTTATCCTTGAACCCTATGTTTGAAGAAGAGGGCAATAAGTTTTCCACTTTACACCTAGAGGGTGTGGCTCATGAGTGGTGGTACCATGGCATGGTGACCCAAGTATATGCTTCAATCATTACCCTAAAGGAGTTTAGCCAAATATTGATGGAGAGGTATAACAAGAAGGATATAGGATTCAGAGTTAGCACAATTAAAGCAAGAGGGTATAGTTGAGCACTATGTGACATAATTTTAAAAGTTATCAATAATGGTTCTAGATGTGATAGAAAAGAGATCCATAGTTATTTTTCTAGATGGTATATTTAATTCATTCAAGGGTTTGGTAACATAATTTGATATGCATTCCTCGCAAGAAGCCATCAAAATATCCCTAAGTTTAGAGGATTTGATGACCAGAATGATATTATATTCCAAGAATACACCACCAATACTGCATGAGAAGCCTCCTTATAAGAACCTCCCTCAACCTAAGACTTTACCTCCAAAACCAAGAAAAATGAAAGATTCAAAGAAGGAGCTCAAGAGGAAGAAGTTATTTTCTCTTGTAGAGAGCCATGGACTTGTGGAAATAGATGCTTGGGTAAATGATAAATACATTACACTAAAGTGGTGTTAGATAAAGACTCGAATTCAAGAGATGAACTTGAGGTATTTGAAAATTATGTCGATCATATTACTAAAGGGATAGAACATGAGTTCACAAGGGAGAGTACAATTGCCATTTTCTCAAGAGCCCCAAAATATCTCCCCTTTAAGGTTGATGGAGTGCTTGTGGGGAAAATAATGATTGCTCTCATCAATGGTGGGGATACCCACAACTTTATCAATGCAGACTCGATAATGAAGAGATAATTGAAGGAAAAATAATTCAAAGGTTTCAATGTTGCAATAACTGATGGATTCACCATCCCATGCACTATAGTAATCAAGTAGGTCACTATAACTCTTTGCGACCATAAGGTATGTGATAAATTTTATGTGGTTGGTTTAGGAGATACTGATATGGTTTTGGGTGCATAATGGTTGCACTCTCTAGGTGAGTATTCACAAAAATACCAAACTATGGAGATTAAGTTCACTACAAATGGGAAGAAATTTATCCTTAGAGGGATCTCTAATAGAGCTTCATGGGTGGTGACAACAAAGAGGATGGAGATAATATTTTGTAGAGGCCAAGTAGGATGGGTAGAAAATTTATTGATTCTTCCAACGAAGTATCCATTAGGCAAGAAAGGTACTCATATTGTTGATATTCATAAATTTATAGATACACATTATGTAGTTTTCAGTGACATGTCTCCAAGATTGCCACCAGATAAAGGGTTTAAACATGATATGGAATTAGAATAAGTGGCTAAAATAATTATCACTACACCATATTGTCATCCAAGAGGGTATAAAGAGGAGATTGAGAAGGATATCAAATAACTTCTTGACATGGGATTGATAAGACCTACCTTCGATTCATTTACATTTTCAACTTTTATTGTGAAGAAGGATAGAACTATGAGAATGTTTATTGACTATAGGGAAGTTTAACAAGAAGACCATCAAGAATAGATATCCTATTCCAAGGATAGATTAACTCAAGGATGACTTGAATGGAGTTGTACACTTCTCAAAGATTGATCTAAGACCAAGCTACCATCAAATCCACACGAGAGACAATAATGTTGAGAAGACAACCTTTCACTGTCATTATGCATATTTTGAGCTTTTGGTCATTCCTTTTGGACTTACTAATGCTCCACCCACTTTCCAATCATGCATGAACCGAGTATTTAGTAAGTAACTCAAAAAATTATATTGGTGTTATTTGATGATATCTTGATATATAGTAAAACTTGGGAGGAGCATTTGGAACATTTAGATAAAATATTAGGTGATTTATATCAGCAATATTTCTTTGCTAAGTTTTCCAAATATGAGTTTGGTTTGGAAGGTATTTTGTATCTAGGACATGTTGTAAGTGCCAAGGGTTTTCAAGTAGATAAAAAAAAGATCCAAGTGATTCTAGATTGGCCACCTCCCACTAATTTGACATAATTGAAAGGATTTTTTGAAATTATGTTGCTGCTACAGGAGGATCTATAGTGTAGAAAATTGTATACCTTAACAATTTCACATTATGTTTTCCCCCCCCTAAATTATTGGACCTAATTAAGCTTCTAATTTTCCAAATTATGTATTGTAAAGCCTAATTTTATCGTAGTCTGAAGAAGGACAAACATTAAACAAATGCATTCACTCGTTAAATTGCCCCCGACTTTGAGTGTCCTAGAAATTTTGGGCTAGGACCTAGTCACCTATGAGTGACTGAATCCCCCTTCTTAGTCGAGATAAATTTAAATATGTTATTGGTAGTATTTTAACATCTAAAATTCAAATATGAAGTGTCGGCTTTTGGAATATAATTTTTAAAAAATAGATAAACACCTATAAATACCTAGTCTTTTTATCATTTGAAATCAAACACGCATTCAAGAGTAAATACTATTGTCAAGATCATTATTAAGAAAGTCAAGATCAATATTATCAGAGTTTATTATAACAATTCAAGATCCAACATCATGTCAAACTCTATGTGTATTCATGTTCATGTTTTGTGAAGGCTAACATTGTTGTAGATCTCCAAAACATTAAAGAATTCAAGCATTTAAGAAAATATATCAAGCAAGATCCAAATCCTTAAAGAGATGTGTATGACTTTAGTCCTTCAAGGAAGCCATTTAATGATGGTGAGTTGTAGCATTTTGTTCATTGATCATTTCCTTCCTTTCCATTAAGGTTTTATCATTGCCATTACCATTGTGGAAGTGGAAACACTTACATGGGGTTTTACCGAGGCAATCCCCTATATGGCACAACATCTTCTCTCTTTATGAATGTGTAGGCTACAGGTCTAAATAAGATCAAGGAGAGTTTGAAGATCTATTTTGCATTGTTGCATTTATTGTCATCAACCTTGTCAAGACACAAAAACTCAATTACAAAAATTATTAATGACATTCTGACAACTTGACAACCAAAAAATAGAAGTTCAAATCCAACACCAGAGGGCCCTAAAAATTGAGGACACCCTAACAAAGACCCAGTCACCTAGGGGCAACTTAGTCCTGTTACAACATTCAAATCCAACTTTTAGTGACAGGTACACATTATTTTGCACTTTCCAAATGCACTTGTAGAGTTATGTTTTTGTCTATTTATCTTCATGAAATTACATTTATCATACTAGGTCATTTATTATAATTAGGTCAATCATTTAAAATCATTTCCAATTCATTCCCATCCTCAAAAAGATGTAGGTCCAGGTTTGATTGAATCACCTAGGAGGTTGTGAGTCAATCTATGCACCTTGATTTGCATCCTAATGAAATTATAGAAATGATGGCCCCATTTACCTTAAGCTTTAGACATTGATGTTAAGGTCACCACATTTTAATGTTTCATTTTGACAAACCCAACATTTTAATGTTTTATTTGATGAACTCTATGCTTGTATAGGTGCTTAAACAAGTTTTTTCACACTTTTATGTCTTCATCTACTTAGTTTTATTGTACATGCATATCTCTATTTTGGAACCAATAATTGTATGTTTTCAAAGAATTAGTGAAAGGAAGTGCATTGTTTAAGATCAAAATTTGCATTCAAAATCTTCACTTTCAGGTCTCTTCATATTGCAATCAGTAAATTATTGCATCTCAGATTTGAAAATTTCATTCACATTTGTTCAAAATCTTCAACATCATTGCATACTTGCATCTTGCATCAAATTGGGATACATTAAGCAAATTTTGGAAATTTATTTATTGTTTCAATTGTCTGAAAGTAGAATTACAATTCTTAAATAGAGCAGTCTTCATTCAAATTTCAAAATTTCAAAACCCCTAACTAGGACTTAGACACCCTTGGTCAACCCTATCCTGTTTATCTTGGCCAAACAATTTTTTTTGAGACCTTTGTTACTGTGGTTCTTGTTTCCTTCTACTAGATGCCTTTTGTTGTTGAGTGTTTGATGCACTTACTTAATAGTTTGGAGTTCATCCTGGGTGCACTTTTGGTGTTGTAAAACTTGCATGATTTTCACAACCTAGTGTCCTATTACCAATACGTTATTGAAGCATAGTTTGAGACTCATGGCATCCCGCACTATCGGTACATCCATTGTGGATCTTAATTTCTCCAACCCTTTCACAACAAGTGTTGTCAATACTCAACCCATTTTGGACTCTATTCTTGATGTTACCATGCCAATACAAGCACCTACCTTTACCGATGTTGAGACTATGGTTTCCCATGTTCCTAAAGCCAAACTAATAAAACAAGATAAATACCTAGAAAAACTTCAAGAATATGTAAGTAATGAACACTTTTCTAGTACCACAATTCCTATAATTGACAACATGAGGAAGTTTCTTAATGATGATCATAGATTAGAGGTTGTGTGTAGTCTAGCTCATATAGTTGATGATAATATACCTACAATGGCTAGTTTTGCACAAGCTTTGGGATACGCTCAAAGTCTAGGAGGAAATCAAGTTTCCCTCCTCACCACTATAACCTCTATTCCTACAAACATATATCCAAATGTTGCTTCAACAATACAACCAAGCATTGGGATAACTTCAACAATAGGTTTTTCCACTGGAAATCCTTATGGTTTTGGATCTTCACATGTCACACCTCAAGTTCCATCCCCACTTATAACTTCACAACATAGTGGCCCACCAAATACTTACACCATTCCGCCATATTCACCCCATTCCCAAAACATGTCAAACAATGATTCTATCATAAACCAACTTTTACAAAATGTAACATCATTTCAACAAAAAATCTCAATAATGAACCAAAAAAAAAAAGGGCAACCATCACAGTATATCAAAAGGAGCCCATTGCCACTTGAGATATTGAAAGAACAAATGCCAAAAATCATAGATATCCCCCAATTTGACAAGTACAATGGTAAAGGGGACCCTACCAACCACATATCAACATATCATGCCATGTGTAGTGAATTTATTTTTAAGGATAAGCTCCTAGCTAAAATTCTCCCTAGGTCATTAAAAGAAATGGCCTTAGAATGGTTTTTCTCATTATCTAATAATTTGATCCACTCATTTAATGAGCTTCTTGATGCTTTACTCAACCATTTTCAAGTCAACATTGGTCCTAAGATCAACATAATTGATTTAATGTGATGCAAACAAAAACAAGGTGAAAAGGTTACAATTTCGTGAACCACTATCAATTGATACTATCACAAGTTAATCTAACTCTTCTTGATGCATAAATCCAAATAATATTCATTGAAAACTTGTAAAAAAATATAAGGGAAAAATTCCTATTGATGAAATTTCCATCCTTTACAAGTTTGTGCAGGACGCTTCATGACTATCAAAATTCAGTTAATAACTATGACAAAGCATCTCCATCGGCTAGTAATGAAAAATTTGAGCTCATGCATCAAACTAGTTACAATCATTCAAGAAGCCAAACAAGAACTTTGTAAAGATAAATACACCCAAAGCAAACCATTTCAAACCTCAAGTTTTAGCCATAAGTTCAACCCCATACCAATTTAGAGTAAAAGACAAACAATTTACCGTACTACCTGATTCTCTCCATTCAATTATGTTGCAACTTTCAGATAAGAACTTAATCTGCTTACCTCCAATTAGACCTATGGACACAACCAAACCTCTACCCCTCAATTTTAATCCAAGTTACTTTTTCCAATATCACCACACAAATGGACATGATACATAACAATGTATGCATCTTAAACATCAAGTTCAAGACCTCATTGGTTCTAATCACATTTAATTGGGTGGTGTTAATGATAAAGGGAGTAAGTTTGTTTCCCTACCTAACCAAAATTTGTAAATCTTTACCAATCCTATGCCTAATCATTCAACCAACTTTGTACAAGATTTTGATGTTAAAAAAGATGAAATGAATATTGATACACCAAACAACATAAATAATGATTATAATAGTAATGAAGATGGTCTACAAACAATGGTTGGTTTTGTTGATGTGCAACCTCATAGGGGAAAAAGTACCACACTACCCGACATTGCTTTCACTAATGATGATGCACTTAGACATGTGCATGATGGTCCTCTCTACATTATTGGTCATATTAATAACAAACCTACATAAGGAATACTTATTGATCCTACGTGTGCAAAGAATGCGATCATTGAAGAATTCTTGTTTGTGCAAGAGCTTTATCAAGATACCTATGAACAATCGAAAGCATGGATAAAAAACTCATGATGGTTTTTCTCACCTGATGATAGGTTCCATCACTCTTCCTCTCAAAATTGGACCTAAACAATTAGATGTATCATTCTCCATCATCCCGTCGTTGGACCAATTTCGTGTGAAGCTAGGCTTTTCGTGGCTATGCTCCTTGAATGTCATCCCATTAGTTGTTCACAAGTGCATAAATTTTCCCTTTGGAAATGAGATATTTGCAATGCACTATAGTGGGTTTAATCCTTTATCTTCCCATGGAAATTTTATTGGAAATAGGATGCCATTTAATTGCAATCCCAAACATTATTTATTTCATGTATCTCCTAAGTCCTTGGAAAGTGTTCTCAAACACCAAGATTAGAAAGAGATTAATTATTGAATGAAATAATCATGTTAATTGACATTTATAATTAATTTTAAATGTTAGGAGCATGTGAGGGTGTCCAATATGAGTTCCTAAATAATAAGGGCACATGGGGCAACCACATGGAAGGTGGAACCCACCTTGAGTTAAGTTAACTATTTGGAGTAAAAGATAACACTTATGTAATGCATGTAAAGATCCTAGAAGTTAGGGATCGATATTTACATGCATGAAATTTAGTTCAGATCAGTTCAATTCAGTTCAGCTTAGTTTAGTTCAGTATCAGTTTAGTTTAGTTTAGTTTAGTTTAGTTTAGTTATCTCTGGTTGCATGTCGTTAGTTTCAGTTGAATGCTAGTTGACTTCAGTTAACTTGGAATGCATGACTAATGACTTGATTTGCATGACAGATAACAAGTGATACTTTCAGTTAACAGGGGATGACCATTCTTGAATGAATGGTGGAGAGATATGTTTTAGTTAACAGAGAATGACTTGGACCCACCTTGGGCACCCAAGTTGGCTTCTTGGAGTTAAAACTTTTGCATGCTAAGATATTTCAGAAGGCTGAGTTAAGTGGGCCCATTCTTGGGTGCCTACTTTGAGGATAAGCTTTGAAGATATCTTTGGAATAAAAGTTGAGTTATGACTTCAGTTTGGGATGCCTAAATGGATGAAGGAGTTGATTTGACATTGTTCTTCAAGGTAGAACTCTACCTGCAAGAGATAGGCATAGGTTTTTGGTGATAAGCTTTGAGCTTTGTACTTGTAACTCTTTGGAGTTTACAAGGTTGATTATTGCCTATTTATCTCAAGCAAGTTGAAGAGAGTTTGTATCAATTTTTATTGCAGGTTGTGAAGAAGATTTGTTGAAGGAAAAAGAAGCATCTCATGCAAGGATTGGAATTATTGTAATCTTATTCTGAGATTAAATAATACATTGATTCTTGGTGGATTTTTTTTCCCAAAATGGTTTCTCCATGGTATATGATGTGTATCTTCGAATATCCTATCTAATTCTTCTACAACCTTCTATCTTCATTCTACAAATGATAAAATGAATTAATTAGATAATCACCCACAAAGAATACATATTTAGATCAACAATTATAAAGTTTTACAAAGTATTAAGCTACATAAACACCTCAATTTTCAACAAAATTTTCATTGGATTTATTTTAGCCTCACCCTATGGAACCTATAAAGCCTCGTGAATATTTCTTTTTCAAGTCATATCAAAAGTTCAAGGAAAAACGCATAGCAGAATTACCTCTTAGCAATGTTCCTAAAGGTGATAGGTCTATGGTTGTTCCTCTTCCCCAACCCATCATGGATGAACCTATGATTGAGCCAAAAACCCTTTAAAGTAACCAAGATATGTATAATGTTGTTCCTCTACCCATCTCCTATAAAAGACCAAGAGATAATAAAATGATTCCTTTTGTGTCTCGAAAGATAAAAATAAGTATATAGACCTAAAGAGAGTGATTTCCCAACCCCTGATGGTTCCTTCAGTTCTTACCCTAAGGGAAGAAAATAAACCCATGGTTGATAAATCCACTCCTACCCAATCACAACTTGAAAACAATGCAATAAGAAATCGGAATGCTAAAGAGCATAGGTGTAGATGTCGTGCTATTACTCATCAACTGGAAGAAAAGAATAAACCAACACCAATGGAAACAACTCAAGAAGAAATGCAAATTTTACCAAAGCAAGAAATAGAACCAAAACAAGACATCAAACAAGAGAATCCAAATGCAATTGTCGTAAAACCTCCCATTGTGATTAATTTGGATGATGATGATGAGATTGCTAAAATTGATGAGGAGGTGCACAATGAGCTTAATGTTTTCTTTTCAAAGAAAATTAACTTAGATGGGGGAAAATGTGATGATCCTCCTGATGAGAGTGACCCACCATGTTTTGCACCTGGAAATACTTCTAGTATGCCATTCATTGTAGTCCCTTTAGCTAGTTGTCCATATTGCTTATATGATGAACAATATTGGGATGCCAACAACCTACTCTAGGTCAACTAGCATGTGAAGTACTTCTTTTGTGTGTTGTTTGTGTTTCCTCGCATGTAATGTGATCTCCAGTACTGTGTTGCTTGGAATGTCTTTATGTTTGTGAGTTTTCTTTGGATGACCCTTGTTGCTCCACTGACACAAGGATACAAAGGAAACAAACCTCTCGTGACATTCTTCTATTTGTATCTCAATTCTTCTATACATTGTAAACTTTGTATTTTATTTTTTGTCTTGTGTTTACCTTTTGGTGATGATGCAAATTGTTGAGAAATTTAGGTCTCTTTCATGTTGACCCAAAATATTATTTGCTTTCTCTCTCTATGCATCATTATTCCTTTGTTCTCATTGTTCCATGAGTATTTGGGGGATGATGGCAATTCCAAGCTCTATTAAATCATTGTAGCAAAGATGTATACTGACCTTAGTTCTGTGGATCCCTTAATTTACCTTTCTATGTTATTTTTCGCATTGTATTTGGGGGAAACCTCTTATCATTATGTAGCTTTATTTGGAAGCATATAATTGGCATAGGGCTTTCCAAATAAGCTCTTATGATCTCTTGTAACATGAAATTTATCATTTTCTACTTTAAAGTAATTGCTCACAACATGGTGTTTCACAATTTCTTTAAAGTGGGAGCATACATTGGCATTATTTTGCTTCACTTTGTCCATAGGGGGCTGGACTTAGTGGTGCATTGGCATTTGACATTGACATTTTCCTACTTCACTTTGTTCATGGGAGTTAAACTTAGTGTAGCATTATCATTAATCTTGTGGCACCTTATCAAGGTTATCAAGGAGTACAACTCTTGGTATGGTTGGGCACACCTTGTAGACCTAGTGTGTGTTTTCCATTTTTCCACCATTATGGGTACACCTTGTAGACCTAGTGTGTTTCCCATCCCATCTTGGAGGCTCACCTAGAGGATATCAGACTCCACTATCCTGTGTGACTTCTGGTTTATGATTCACCTAGCAAAAATTAGACTTTGCTATTGTGTGATTTATGAATGCCTTTTGTATGGGTCCTAGCATAATACTTGTTAGCCCATACTCTCTTTTACATTTCATGTTGGCATGTATGTTGGTGTATTATGTCCTGCTACATGTAAAACATGTGTGTGTTCCCTTGTGATTATGTTGGCTTGTCATGGGATCTTAGATCTTAAGGGCTTGATCACCCTTATTGGTCCTTAGTCATTCCATTCCTTTAACATTTTGTGCAATTGAAACCCTCTTGACATATTTTATCTACTTCAATGTGAATCTGAATGTAAGTTCATACTCTCACAAAAGTGGGGGCTAAATGTAGTGTAGAAAATTATATACTTTAACAATTTCACATTATGTTTTGGCCCCCCTAAATTATTGGACCTAATTAGGCTTCTAATTTTCCAAATTATGCATTCCAAAGCCTAATTTTTACCATTTTCTGAAGAAGGACAAACACTAAACAAATGCATTCAATAATTAAATTATCCCCAAATTTGAGTGTCCTAGAAAGTTGGGCCAGGACCCAATCACCAATGGGTGACTAAGTCCCCCTTCTTAGTCGGGACCCAAATTTAAATATATTATTGGCGGTATTTTAACATCTAAAATTCAAATATGAAGTGTCAGATTTTGGAATCTATTTTTTGGGAAATTAGATAAACACCTATAAATACATAGTATTTTTATCATTTGAAATCTAACACACATTCAAGAGAAAATTCTATTGTCAAGAGCATTATTGAGCAAGTCAAGTGCAACATTATCAGAGTTTATTACAAAAATTCAAGATCTAACATCCTACCAAACTCTATGTGTGTTCATGTTCATGTTTTGTGAAGGCTAACATTATTGTAGATCTCCAAAGCATTCAAGCATTCAAGCATTTAAGAAAATCTATCAAGCAATATCCAAATCCTTGAAGAGATGTGTATGAATTTAGTCCTTCAAGGAATCCATTGAATGGTGGCAAGTTGTATCATTTTATTCATTGATCATTTCCTTCCTTTTCATTAAGGTTTTATCACTGTCATTGCCATTGTGGAAGTGGAAACACTTACATGGGGTTTAATTGAGGCAAGCCTCTATATGGCACAACATATTCTCTCTTTGTGAATGTATAGGTTATAGGTCTAAATAAGATTGAGGAGAGTTTGAAGATCTATTTTGCATTGTTGAATTTATTGTCATAAACCTTGTCAAGACACAAAATCTTAATTATAGAATTTATTGACGACATTTCGACACTGGGACAAGTAGAAAATAAAAATTTAGATCTAGCACCAGAGGACCCTAAAAATTGAGGACACCCTAACAAAGACCTAGTCACCTAGGGGTGGACCCAGTCCTGCTACAAGACTCAAATCCAACTTTCAATAATAGGTACACATCAGTCTGCACTTTCTAGATCTACTTGCAAAGTTTAGCTTCTGTCTATATTTATCTTCATGAAATTGCATATATCATACTAGGTCATTTAGTCTAATTAGGTCAATCATTTTAAATATTTTCCATTTCATTTCCATCCTCAAAAGGATGCAGATCCAGGTCCGATTGACTCACCTAGGAGGTTCTAAGTCAATCTATGCACCTTGATTTGCATCTTAATGAAATTATAGAAATGATGGCCTCCATTTACCTTAAGATTTAAACATCGAGTTTAAGGTCATCACATTTTTTATGTTTCAAGATCATGAAAGGATTTTCTCAAATTTTTGCTCCTTTGACTGATTTAACAAGAAAGGAGATTTTGAATAGTCTGAGTATGCTCAAAAACTTTTGACAAGTTGAAGGAGGTAATGAGCTTGTGCCCTATATTTTCTATTCTTTATTTTTCATTGCCCTTTGTTGTTTAATGTGGTGTATCTAGAGAAGGTATTGGAGTTTTCCTAACCCAAAAATGACACACTTGCATTTGAGAGAAGAAAATTCAGCAATTTAGAGAAGGGATATTCCATTTATGATAAGGAGACATTGGCAATTACACATGCAGTAAATAAATTTAGAAAATAATTAGTTTGTGGAAAATTTATTGTGAATATTGATCATAATAGTTTGAAGTTATTCTTGGGTCAAAAAAATTTGAATGATCACAAAAAAAAATGGGTAAGAAAGTTGCAAGCTTATGATTTTTCAATAGAGTACGTAAAGGGAAAGATGAATGTAGTAGTTGATGGAATTTCTAGGAGGCTTACTTTATGCTTATTATCTATCTTTTATGTTGATTGGAAGGTTTCCATTATTTATGAGTATGCTAAGAATAAATTTTCTTCTGATATCTTTGATGAGGTTGTGAAAGATGATAGGTATGTTGTGATGGAAGGGTTGATCCTCTACCAAAACAAATTATTTTTGATGTCCAATTCCAATATCAAGGAGAATATTTATAAATCCTTTCATGATACTCCAACAATAAGATATCAAGGTTATTATAAGACATAAAGGTAGATCCGTGAGGGGTTTTCTTGGAAGGGTTTGAAGGGGGATGCCCATAAGCATATTACAAAATGTGTGGTATGTTAAAAGAACAATGGAGAATACAATTTCCTAGGAGGCTTTCTTAAACCATTACCAATTATTGAGAAAACATAGGAGAGGTTATCCATGGAATTCATCACAAGTTTACCCAAGGTACAAGGAAAAGACAATATTTATGTTGTGGTTGATAGATTGAAAAATTATGTATTTTTATTGGTATTGCTTTAGATTTCAAGGCGCCTCAAGTAGCAAATATATTCTTCAAGGGGATATTCAAATTATATGGCTTGCCCAAGAACATTATCAGTGACAAGGACAACATGTTTCTCAATTCTTTTTTGATAATAATTATTTCACTTGACAAGTACATAACTCACACCAAATACCAGCTACTATCCCCAAAGTTATGGACAAACATAAATAGTTTTTAACCGATTCCAATGAATTTTTATGCACGACCGATTTCAATGGGTTTTCTATATTTGTGGGTCCCTTGTGGTCATCTATACCCTACATGTAAAATCAAGTAAAACGAACATTGGAATTTTGTGGGTCCCTCGTGGTCATTTAAATCTTGCAGGTAAAATAAAGTGAATCAAACATCAGAAGTTTGTGAGTCCCCCATTGTCATTTGAGCCTTGTGGGTAAAATTAAGAGAATCAAATGAACAACTCTATTGATGACATTAGTGTGTGAGGGGGAAAATATGAATGTATAAACAAGATAATTGTAAATGAAATAGAAGATAATCTAAATAAAAAACACTAATCTAGATCTATTCCTTCACTCACAAAATGAAACTAAACTATTACTGAATTCAAGAAACAAAATCAAAAAGATGAAAGCATACATGAATTCATAAAAAGAATAGTGTTACCATCATGTGTCGGAGTGTATTCGCGCGATGTTGGGTTGTTCATATCACTGCGAAGCCTCCATTGTTGCATGCGAGAAGCTTTGATGCGATGTGTGTGTTGATCGAAGAAATATGTTGAAGCATTGTTAATGGCGATTCAAATCTCATCAATACTTCGTTGTGCAAGATGAGTTGATTCTTCGATCCTTTTTTGTGAGGAAAGAGGTTTGTTATATAGAAATTGTGATTTGAAATGGATGATTAGGATTGCGTAGTAGAATATCTTGATCGACAGTCAAAAGATGTTGAGAGGATTTAGACATGAATAATTTGTGTAAAATAGATTACGTAATTAGTGTGATTAAAGAAATAGATTGAATAATCTGTGGGATTGAGAGATAGATTGATCAGTTAGGAATATAGATTGATCAGTCAGGAATAGATTGAAAAATCAAGGGATTGTAGTTTACTCAATCAGGAAAGTGGTTGAGAGTGATTAATTAATTGATTTAATTAATTAATTCATTTTGGAGTTGAACGTGCAAATCAAGTTTGACTTTTGCAAATAAAGTTGCACTAGTTTGATTTGATTTTTGATGATGTTTTGAATAGTTTGATTTAATTATTCAAATTTGGAGGGAAAGTGATTTAATTAAATTATTATGATTTAATAATTTAATCGACTTAGGGGAATAAAGTGATTTAGCGACATAATTAAATAATTGGTGTCATTTAATTAATTAGGACAAATAAAGTTAGATTAGGACTTTATTAAATAAATATAAATTATTTAATTAGTCAAAATGATAAAACATGAATTAATTAAATAACATCGTATTTATTCAATTAATAGCATAAATAGGGTTTTAAGACTATTAAATAAATGGAATTTATTTAATTAATAAAAAAATGATGAAAAAAGTTAATTAATTAAATAATGTTGTATTATTCAATTAATAGGGGAAATTAGGGGTTTTGATGATTTTGATGTGAGATGTAGTGATGTTCAATGATAATGATGTCGATGATGTGAAAATGTTGTTTAGTATGTGTGATAGGTGTTAAGTCAATTTTACATGTCTACATTTTTCCCCTCTTTGATACAAAGTATTGGTTGCTTTGTTTCAAAGATTCTGATTTTAAAATCAAGATTTGAAAAAATTTATATGCCCCATTGTGCCTCGGTATTTGGTGGGATGATGGTAGGACTCTGTGCTGTCCCCTCGAGAGGTTGGCCGAAAATTTTGATTTTTGAGGTCAGGCTCATGATACTATGTTATCTCAGTTCAGATGCGTAGAGAGCGAAAAATTAGCTCTATAGGTCCCTCATTGCTCATTCAAATGTTCGTGGGAGCTCCTAATTTTAACCTAGGAAGGTTCCTTAAGTAAAAATTAAGGTTTCCTAGGTAAAAATTAGGGTTTTTGAGGGTTAAAATAGGTAATTAGGGTTCTACTTACCTCATTTGCATTTTGAGTCTATAGTGATTTCTTGTCTCCAGATTTCTCATTTTGTCAGTTGTCGAGGAGCTATGGTGTTTATTCGGGGAGCCCCACATTGCATAGATGTGGTTTGAGAGTATGAACAGCCCACAGGGGTTAGTCCCCTAGTATGTTCTCTCTCGATTTTCGCTTTCATTTTTCTATGTTCCTGTAATTAATGCTTAAAGTCCAACAAGTCAAAAGCACATTTTTTAGGTTTTTAGCATTATTGCATCAGTTTCAGCACATTTGTTATTTTGAAATTGGTGCTTTTGCACTGAATTTGCGAACTTATCTCGCTTTTGCGCCTTTGACCCGGTTTTTCGCCTTTGAATTTTGCACTTGACTTGTTTTTTTGCTTTTGATTGTTGTTCATCGGTTTGGGTGCTTTTGAGATAAATTTTCACCTTTGAGAATTTTTTGCACTTTTGACTTTTTCGCTTTTGCTATTGATCAGTGCTTTTGCAAATAACTTCTCACCTTTGCCTTGCTTCACCGCTTTTGTCAATAACTTCATCGTTATTGCTAGAAATTTGTCACTTTTGAATTTTTGGAACTCTAAGTCAGTTTATTCATTGTTTTCATTTCATTTTACGTGTTCAAAGTGAATCTCTTACATCATGGGTTGAATGATTGCAGGTGGTCCTTAAACCATTGCATTTGAGGGAGCGACAACCTCGATATCTGTTTGATTTGATTGTTGGTTTTGATGTTTTGGAGTGATATTTTCTAGATGTAGTTGGGCTACATCACATTTGTTGCATGCCTCCCATCCGATGTCACACTGCAATGATGACCGTGCTCATGGAGCGGTGGCATTCAAAGACTTCTTCATTCCATTTACCTATAGGGGATGCCACCATTACCCTCGAGGATGTGTGGAGGATTCTCCACATAATTATCCATGGTGAGCTCGTTACATACTCCATTCGATGGGGTACCCATGTTATGTGGTGTGTGCTTGGTGTTAGACGCTTAGAGATTTAACAGTCTGAGATAGATTTATCAGAGTTTGTTTGAAGTGCCCACCCTATTTCCCTTGTTCTTTGCAATTTGATTTCGGGGCTAGTTGTTCCTGATAGGAGAGGCCGCCAGTTCCCTGTTGGATGGTTGGATGGGGTATATGTATTGAGGAGATGTTTTACAATGGGACTAGATATGCATGGGGTCCCTGTCTTCTTTCCCACCTCTATAGAGATATGCAAGAGGTTGCATATCGAGGTGGGAAATCCATTTTTGTAGGTCTCTCTCTTTTATATGTATGGGCCTGGGAGCACATTACAGTGATGCATCTCAATGGTATACATGATCGTACTAATGGTGATCTATACTCCTATCATTATGGAGATTTTTTACACTATACCTTTCTTGTGGATCTTTCGTGTTGATGTCGTGTATTTGATGACATGCCAGGTTTTGTTTGGAGACCTTATATGGATTGTGATACATGGCCTGAGGATCAGGAGTAGCTAGTAAACTGTCGACAGACTAGATGGTTGATTGGTCACTCTCACCCTCTTCTAGTCGATATTTACCTAACATAGTATGCAAGTAGTTTGGAGAGAGATAGGGTCGATTTCCTGATGCATATGAGGCTTGATTCAGTCAGACCACCAAAGAAGTTCATGTATGGGGTCATCCGGTTGATAGAGATGCTACCATTGTTGCATTCAAAGTGCTTGCCCTAGTCAGATGGGGTTGGTCAATGGTTTAGTGGATCTAGGTACTACTCTCGATTGTGATGAATGGTGGGCACAGTGTGTGCCATTGAGATTTATAGATCCTGACAATGATCTCATAGTAGGAAAAGTTGGCATTACCGGTCAACATGGAGAGAGACAACATCTTGAGATTCTAGTCGAGCAGCTTGGTCGAGCCCGACAAGATGGGGCATAGGGTGGTCAGGGTGTTCAAATGCCTCAAGCCTAGGGACAAGTTCCAAGTCCCCCCTCCACCTCCTGGGGATGGAGGTGTACAATTGGTTGTAGAGATAGGGCAGAAATAGGCTACAGAGGCACAACTTGCCACAGTGACAACATAGCGAGTTGGTTTCAGAGCTGAGCGAGACACAGTTACAAGATATCACTACAGAAAGGGATAGTCTGAGGATTGAGTGAGATAGTCTTCACATTGAGTGAGATCAATTATTATAGAGGGCTACATACTACTAGACTATGTATGATGCTTTTGTTCCTCGAGCCCAATGACAATCAAGATTTGGAGAGCCTAGTGTTGTAGGTGGTGGTGTCGAGTCAGGCGGTCATTCTGTCAAACAACCAGATCCAAATGGTGATCCACAACTTGGTCTATAGAGTCCTCCCCTTCCTACCAGGTAGTGTTACATATGCACTTGATCTTTATGATGTTTATTTCTCAAAGACTTCATTTTGTAGATATAATTTTGTATATATATTCATCAGCCTAGTCGAGGCCCCATATATATGTATTATTTTGTATTATCCTATAACACTTTTTTCATTGATGACGATTTACTATGAAATTCTCCCTTTTTTGATGATGATATATATGAGATATACCTTCTTCGATTCAGCTCATTTATATGTTTATGTGATGATCATGGATGACTATGTATGATGATGTATGTTTATATATATTTTTGCACTTTTTTTTATGTATGCATATGATGTGGATGGATGGATCATATTTTATATCATATGATGTTTATATGATGTTGATATATGATGGATGCATGCCTTATACATTATACATGATGTTTTCATTGTTTTATTATCATCATGTTATGTATTGATGACCTTGTGGATGTAGGATGGATGTTAGAAGAAATATTTGATGATGGATAGAAATTTGATGTTGTTAGTTGTTGATGTTTTGCTTTCGCTTTGCTTGGAGGCTTCACAGTTTGAACAATCCTATTTGATGTAGCAAACAAATACGATGTACTAGGGTATTAATGACCAAGGTGACTTTGTATCCATTGTGTGGAATTTGAATCGACATATAAAAAATATTCTTGCTCATACCAGACATACAAAAACTTTGTTTAAAGTATAAGGTTGGGTTGTGTTAAAAAAAATTCAGACTAGTCACACTTAAAGGTATAGAATACCTAACATGCAACTGTTTCACGAATTGTTTCAACACAACTTCCATACACTCAATAAAGCAAGTATTTTCCATGGTAGTATTACAAAATATCTTACAAATAGAAAATTGAAATGACACTCAATTTCCCTCGTTCCTTCTTCTCTAAATCCTTATGGACATCCTTGAGAGATCCTGGGAATGAGTCAATAAAAAAAATCATAAAAATAAGACTATAAAAAGATAAAAACAAAGTTGCAGTATCACTTGCAATATCTGTTTTGAGGTTTCAGGACTATTATCCATTGTTAATCATGTCTATCGTAGGAATGGATCCGTTAAGGCATATCTCAGGATGTTGTTGGTGAATTGTTAAAAGATAGGTAGTTGATACTTTGTCATTGTCTTAGTCTATTTTGTAATCAAATCTTCATGATTTTTTTGCTTGAAAGTTCTAACTTGTTGATGTTTGCTTTGTTTGTTTGTTTGTTTTGTCAAAGGGTGAGTGCGACGGTTTGTTTATTATGGGTAAATTTTTTATTGTGGATTGTGATGATGGAGATGGAGATTTAGATTTTTTGAGTTTTTTATGATGCTATTTTTGTTGTTTTTAGGGGACCAACCTAGGGCCTTGGGGGCTTATCAAATATAAGCCTTTCCTACGTTGTACATGTAGAGGTTCGTAGTTCACTTGGTTTGAATGTTTTTGACCTTTTCTGTTTTGTAAATGTTTTTGGATTTTGAATTTTTTGACTAAGTTGAAATAAAGCTTGATAAAACCTAAGGGGACTAACCTAGGGTCTCGGGGCTATTAAGCCTTCCTAGGTTGTAAACTATATTCCACCTAATGAATCAAACCATAAACTTGTTTTTGGGATTTAAAACAACATTGTTAACTTGGATTGATGTTCCACTTCTATTTCTAGAGGATATGTTGTGGGAAATCTACTTGAACTAGCTGTGAGGTTCAAGCAAATGTTGATATCTTAGATTTTTGAGTGAAGGAATAATCCAACATGTTGTTTTGTTTTTGATGTTTTTCAAATATTTTTGATTT
Organism: Sequoia sempervirens; assembly: GCA_007258455.2. NCBI lineage: Eukaryota > Viridiplantae > Streptophyta > Pinopsida > Cupressales > Cupressaceae > Sequoia > Sequoia sempervirens. Next base: position 72,507 of record VDFB02213521.1, read on the forward strand.
TTGTTGTTTTCGATCACGTTGGGATACACAAGGATCTAATCCATTACTAACTTCAGGAAGTTTCCCCCAATTGGAGACAAGACTACTTTCCTTAATCAATAACAAGCCATGGTTGAATACATGTTTTATTATGGGACGAATGGGTGGATGTTGTGGATAGTGTCGATAGATAATGATGCAAGTCTTATTCTAACATAACACTTGTTTTCCAGGTTTTCACTACAATACCTATTGTAGAAGCGCCACTAAGTGGTTTTCACTTAAAAAAATATTTTATTTCTCTTTACTATTTTTCTTGCTTTTTTAAAAAAAAATTTATCTTTTCCATTTTTTTGGATTTTTACCCTTTTGCATAGGGTATTTTGATGTGATTTATGTGTAGAAATTCTTGAGATGGTTGTTGTCCAGCGGTTCAACTAAGGGTTCTCCTTCAAGAGTAGCCAACTAATAAGCCCCAAAATCATAGCTTGTTATGATGATAAATGGGCCTAACCAGTTGGGTTCAAATTTTCCTTTTCCATCCTAATTTAGTTGTACCTTCTGGTTCTCTTTGAGCACTAGGTCACCAACTTGAAAGTTCTTGTCCTTGATCTTTTTTTCATAACTTCATTTGAGCCGATTCTAATAAACCTGAAGATGGTTTAACATGCTCAAACATCTTTCATCTAGGAGATTTAATTCATTTAGCCTAGATACCCGGTATTCTTCGTTGCTAACTATGCCTTTTAATGATATTCACAATGATGGTATTTCAACCTCGATAGGTAAGACAACCTCTGATCTGTAGACCAAGGAAAATGGTGTGGCACCTGTAGGTGTTTGGATTCTGGTTTGATAAGCTCATAGGGCTAGGTTTAGTTGCAAATGCCAATCACGGTCACCTTCATTAACAATCTTTTTTAGTATTTTCAATATGGTTTTATTAGACGCTTCAACTTGATCATTTCCTTGGGGGTAATAGGGTGTTGAGAAGCTATGCTGGATAGAAAATTGGGAGGAAAGTTCCTAGATGTCTTGATTCTTGAATGGGGTCCTTTTCCATTATTATTGTTTGGGGAATTCCATACCTACAAATCAGATAATTCAGAATAAATTTTGATACCTGTTTTCTAGTGATATAGGTCAACGGAATTGCCTCTATCCATTTAGTGAAATACTTTTTTTCTATGATAATAAACTTGTGCCTGTTAGATGAAGCAGGCAAAATATTACCTACCAGGTCTAATCCCGCGAGAAAGACCATGGTGTTGTGATGGGTCTCAACTCATGTGCTGGTGCATGAACAAGATCACTATGTTGTTGGCATTGACGACGCTTTCAGAAATATTGAATATAATCCTGCTCCATGGAGGGCTAGTAGTACCTCGTTCTCAACAACTTTTGGACTAGGTTAGGTCCTCTAGAGTGGGACCCGCAAACACCTTCGTGTACCTCTTGTAAGTCTGTTTGTGCTTCTTCTATGTTAAGACATCAGAGTAACATACCATCTAGACTACGAAGGTATAGGGTATCTCCTAGGATTATAAATATGGAAGTCCTACAGGTGAAAGTTTTCTTTTGAGTGGTCATTAGGTCAAGTGGTATGATACCGTGTTGGATGTACTTGAATGTATCTTGGTACCATGGGGAGTTAGGACCAACAAAAACACATACCAATTCTGATTCTGGGATGTCAAATGTAGGTACAAGTAGTTGTTCCATGAGGAAATCATACTTAGGAACATTCTATGGAATATCAAGAAGTGAACCTATTGTTTCCATTGCATCGACAACTCTGTTGTTGATCCGAGGAACTTGTTCAAAAGTTATTGTGAAAAAATATTCCTTGAAGCAATCCACCATCCTTTTATAGGACATCAACTTATTGTCTTTTTTCTGGTATTCATCATTCACCTATCTAATCACTAGCTGAGAGTCTATGAAGACCTGTAGCTCTTTTATTCCCCATTCAATAACCATTTTGAGCCCCATGATTAAAGCTTCATACTCTGAGATATTGTTCGTGCATGGGAAAGTGATCCTATATGCCTTGGGTATACTATCTCCTTGTGGTGTGAGAAATAGAATACCTACTCCAAAGCCATGTTGAGTGTGGGACCCGTCAAAGTATAGAGTCCAATGGCCTATCTATTCTATCATCAAGATACTTTCATCTGGAAAGTCCACTGTGAGAGGCTTGTGATCATCTATGGGTGCTTCGGCTAGCTAGTCTGCTATTATTTGTCCCTTGATGGCTCTTCTATCCACATACACTATATCAAATTCACTCAGAATCATCACCCATTTGGCAATTCGGCTTGTTAGGGTTAGTTTTTCTAGTAGGTACTTTAGTGGGTCTACTTTCGAAATCAATTTTACCTTCCTATTTAAGATGTAGTGTCTCAGCTTTTGTGTCACAAATATGACTAAGAGACATGCTCTTTCTACGGGTGAGTAGTTCAGTTCATAGCCCACCAGTGTTCAACTAATGTAGTAGACCACTCTTTCTTTGTTATCATCATCTATTTGGGCTAGGAGAGCTCCCAATGTTGCTTGTGTAGTAGACACATAGAGTATCATTTCCTTATCTAGAATAGGCGACATGAGTATAGGAGGAGTAAGTAGGTACTCCTTGACTTGCTGGAATGCTTGATCACATCTCCCATCCCACTTGAATGTGATGGCCTTGTGTAGGAGATGAGTGAAAGGGTAACATTTGTCTGCAGTTGTGCAATAAATCACCTAATGGATTGCAGCTTCCCTTGTAAGCTCCTCAGTTGTTTTAGTGTCTTTGGTGGAGGCATGTCTAGTATTTCCTTTACTTTTGCAGGATCCACTTCAATCCCTCTTCTTAACACTATGTACCCTAACATTTTTCTGGATGTTACTCTGAACACACACTTCTTAGGGTTGAGTCTCAAATTATATTGTTCAAGCCAATCAAACACCTTTGCAAGATTGGTCAAGTGATCTCCCCTTTTGATTGAATTTTCTAGAATGTTGTCCACATAGTCTTCCATGATTGTATGTAACATATCATGGAAGATGTTCATCATTTCCCTTTGATATGTTGCTCCTGTGTTCTTTAGACCAAATGACATTACATTCCAGTAGAAAGTCCCCCAAGCACAAGTAAATGGTGTTTTGTGTTGATCATCTGGAGAGATTTCTATCTAGTTATATCCAAAGAAATCATCAATTAAGGATAGCATCTCATGCCCTGCTGTTAGATCCACGATCATGTCAATACTGGGAAGGGGGAAGTTATCCTTTGGGCAAGCTTTGTTTATGTCTCTGAAGTCTGTGCAAATCCTTATGCCCCTAGTAGGCTTTGAAACTGGTACTAGATTTGATATCTATTCTGGATAATCGATGGGTCTAATGAAATCCACATCTAGTAGCTTCTTTAGTTCTACCTTTACCAATAATGCTATCTGAGGATGCATTTTTGTAAGTTTTTGCTTGATAGGCTTTGCTCTAGGGAATATGGCTAGATGATATACCACTAGTGTTGGATCTAGTCCAAGCATATCTACATAGGTCCATGCAAAGTTTGCTTTCTTGTCGTTGATGAACGCTATGATGTTTTCTTTCTCTTCAGGATCAAGTGATGTGACATGGTATGTTATCTTTGGGTCTTCTGTTGTGCCAACATTTTTGGACTATGCTTCTTCTACCAGGAGTGTTGATCTTTCTTGATATTTTGATATGGGGAGATTGAACCCTCCATCCTCAGATGCCTCGGGGAGGTTTTCACTGTCAGATGCATCCTTTATTTTCTTCTTTTCAGGATCCCATAGAGCCACATTGTGGTTTTCTCTAGGGATTACATTTTATTTTTATGTTTTCTCTTTCATTTTTGTGACTATAAGATTCAATCTCTCCACCGAAGTATGCATCCTGTTTGAGTTCCATGATGAACCCTGCTTTGTGATCTCCTGCTGGTATGTCTGTTCAAAGTTCCATGAACTCTGTGATCACCTCATCATTCTAGAATTGATCCAGAATAGGTGTATGTTGTTGTTGATCCCAATCTATCATTGTGGGTAGCAGAGTGGTAGTCTATCATCATTATCCACAAAACTCACAGAGGTTGCTGAAATGGTTAGTATGGATCTAGTATCCTTTTTGCCATTGGGTATCTAGGTCATCATTACTAGAAGTGGCAGAACCATATCCAACGATAAAGGAAGGAGAATCCCATTCGTATTCATTAGAGTCTATTCAGGAATGATAATAGATATTGGGAATGGTTTTGATATATAGGAGAGAGAACCTATTAATGCTAAATTTGTCAAATAAGTCTTCGACAGGTAAATCGTTGTCCATGATATGGTAGATATCGAGTGCCTTAACACTAGCAAAAGTTTCTTGTTTATTAAAAGAGGTTCGTCCGGTTTTTGGAGTAATCACATCTTTTGGCTCATAACCTAGTCCCATATTTTTCTTTCTCTGTTCCACTATGATGGGCTCCCATCAGCCTTGTTTGTGTAGCCCAAGGCCACCTATTCCTTGATATCCCATTTTTTTAGCTAATTGATAACCTCTATTGTTAGGATCAATGGGTTGTGGATTTTCAAGTTCTTTTTGGTCCTCCTTGTAAATCATGGATGAGAAGTCCTCTTTGAATATTTCATCCTTCATGTCCCTCCACTTGGTGAAGATTGTGGGTTTGGCTATCATTTGCACTGTCTAAGCATACTTGATCTCTTTCGGACCTCCATAGACTTTGGGTGTTGGTGGAAGCATGCCGATGCAGAATGCTTGGTTGAAGTGGTAGTTTCCATTACCCTTGTCCAGTACTTGAACCTTGGTTTCCATTTTTGGTTGCTCACTTGATGTGGTTTTGATTGAGGTCAATGGTGGCATGGAAGGATAAACATATGAGAATGAATGGAAGGCCATGTCGTTGCTAGGTATGCGTTGGATTTTATTATACTTCTCCTTCAACTTTGCACAAAAGTGGAATGGTTCAGGATCAACATATAATGTTACCTCTTTTCCTTCACAGGGAAATTTTAGGCATTGGTGGAAGGTCGATGGTATTGCTTGTAATGCATGGATCCAAGGGCATCCTAGGAGGAGGTTATATGACAACTCAAAGTCAAGTAATTGACATGTAGTTTCTGTGATGGTTGGTCCTATTTGCACTAGTAGCCTGACTGTCCCTTCTAAATTCCTCTCAAGGTCATCATAGGCCCTTATGGTAATGCTCTTTCCTTTGTCTATCACATCGTTAGAATACCCCAACTATTTGAAAAATTTTAAGGTACAAATGTTTAGACCCTCACCATTATCTATCAATACTCGTTTGACCATGTTTTTGTGAACACCAACCTCTATGTAGAGAGCCTGGTTGTGGAATGTTCTTTGTGGAAGATCTTTCTTAGAAAAGAATAAATGATTTATGTCCATGATTTTGCAAACCATCGCTTGGAACTGACTAGGATTGAGGTCATTAGGGACCAGTGTTTCCAATTCTTTTTCCAATATCTCCCTATGTGCGGGAGATAGTTTTAACAGTTCTAGGATTGAGATTAAGGCTAGAGTCTTCTTTAGCTATTCCACAATGATATAATCATTTGATGACTTAGTCGTGGGTTTAGGAGGGGCTCCCTATATTGTAACTCTCCCTCGATGGGTAGTTACATTATAGTTGTTGTCTCCACCTTGTATAGTCACTACATTTTCCCTATTGTCATCAGCTTGTGAGAGGGTTCCTAAAACCATGTCACCATACATGTAGTTAGCATTGTGGTAATCTTGGAATTTTCCTTTGTCATTTATTTTAGCATGGTTTTGGATTGGGTTCGTGTATATTTGAAGGTCCTTGTTTTCAGGATGGCGTTTGGAATCTACTTCTCTTTTGTTTATCAAGTCTTGGATGAGGTGCTTGAGTCTCATGTAATTGTTTTTTGTGTGTCCTTTGATCTTGTGGAATTCGCACAAGTCTTTCTCATTGCACCATAGTTTTTTGAAGCTAGGTTCCTCATAGTTTGGGTGATCATTAAGTTTGATGAGGTTTTGTTGTACTAGCTTATACATGATTGTCTCAAGTGACTCACCTAGTACTATGAACTACCTCCTTGGTTGATCATATTGCCTCTATTGTCCTCCTTGATTCATTTGTTGCTTGACTACCTGATTGTTCTTGGGATAGGTAATTTGGTTATTTTGTGTACCACTTGGAACATAGCTTGTTTGTGGCACTTGTGGTTTGTTTTGAAGTGTTTTTTGTGCATTCCATAGTGCTCTAGCGTCAACTACTCCATCATTTGTAATGTTCTTGTTCGTTACCAGATCTTAGGTTTATCGTTTGAACTAGAGGGACTATCTTTCGAGCTGTTCAGTTTAAGGAATCATCTTGCTATGAGGGATCTCTCAATATGTAATCCATTTTCAATGGTTTCTTCAAAATTTGTGGGGTACAACATAGTGAGTTGGTAGTTGATCTCGGGTAGGAAATTCAAGAGGAAGATATCTACCAATTCCTTGTTGGGAATGGGCCATTTGCATCGACTAGATTTGTGCCTTCATCTTTGTAGGTAGGAGGTAAAGGAATCTCCCTAACTCTGTTTAATTTTGGATAAATTTTTGATGGTGACATCTTGCTCTATGTTGAAGGAGAAGTGACTTATGAATTTTCTAGATAGTTCATCGAAGGTTTTAATTCCTAGTAATAGATGGGAAAACCACTCCATAGCATGACCTGTAAGGCTTCGTGGAAAGAGCCTCATGAGGCAAGCGTCATTGTTTTGTATTTCCATACATGATACTAAAAAATCTCGTACGTGCTCTACTGGGTCTCCTCTTCCTTTGTACTTATCAAACTTGGGTATTTCAAAGTTTTTTGGAAAGGGTAGCAATGTGATGGAATGATCAAACGGGAATAGACAAATTTCCCGAAGGGTATAGGTTTTCTTTTGTTTTCCTACCTGCATGTCTATTATCTTTTGGCTCATTGCCTCTAGTTGTAGTTCCATTCCAGTCTTCAGTACATTTGTTTGCAAGTCTTGCGTATAATAGCCCTGTTGTCCCACAATGTTTATTTGGTCATAAGTTGGATAGAATGGGGGTATTGAACTTTGGTAGCCATTTTGAACATAGGGCGAGTTAGGTGCTTGCTGAGTGTAAGGAGGGTTAGCTCCTTATTGCTAGGACAAATTATACTGAAGGTTACCCTATTGATGCATTAGAGGGATACCTTGTTGGTAGGACGAATTGGGAAGGGTACCATGTGGCACACCTTGTTGTTGGGATGAAATATACTGAAGGTTTCCATGATGGTGCGTTGGTGGGTTACCTTGTTGCTGGGATGAGCTATATTGAAGGTTTCCTTGGTGATGTGTTGGCAGGTTACCTTGTTGAGGGGATGAACTAGGAAGGGTACCATGTGGCACACCTTGTTGTTAGGGAAAACTATACTGAAGGTTTCTCTGATGGTGCATTGGCGGGTTACCTTATTGATGGGGTGAACTCAGAAGGGTACCCTGTGGCACACCTTGTTGGGATGAACTATAATGAAGGTTTCCTTGATGGTGCATTGGTGAGTTGCCTTGTTGATGGGACGAACTTAGAAGGGTACCCTGTGGCACACCTTGTTGTTGGGGTGAACTATACTGAAGGTTTTCTTGATGATGCATTGGTGGGTTACCTTGTTGATGAGACGAAGTTAGAAGGGTACCCTATGGCACACCTTGTTGTTGGGGAAAACTATACTGAAGGTTTTGTTGATGATGAGTTGGCGGGTTACCTTGTTGTTGGGATGAACTAGGAAGGGTACCCTATGGCACACCTTGTTGTTGGTATTGATATGGAAGGGTACCCTATGGTCCACCTTGTTGATGGTACTGCATGTTTTGAGAAGGGTTGACATACAAAGCGTTTTGAGGTATGTACTATCCTGGTGGAGGATTTTCGCTTTGTGGTATGTATTGGGATGGTCCTCCTTGATATTGTTGGGCCACTGTCGCTTGTTCAATTTGAGTCAGTTTTCTATACAATGGGTTTTCCATTGGTTGACCATTGTTTTGTGAGAATACAAGTGGCATGTTTGGAATTTCCATGGGTTTAGATATCTGTCTCACAACCAAGTTATCCCCTAAGGGAATAAGGTTAGGATCTTTGAGAGCCTCCACATTGAAGTCTACTATAAATTTAGCACCACTTTGTGCTAACTTAAAGAAGTAAGAATTTGGGTCCTTTTTCAACAATTTGTCCATTGGTCTAAGCACCTTAGGGTTGCTGGAATATTGAAATAGTTATATTCATCATTTATTTCCTCATCAATATCCACTTCTTCTATGACTTCTTTGTTTGGGTCCTGGTTTGACTATTCCATTACTTCTTGTCCTTTGTGGTTTATCTCTTCCTCACTAAATGTGTCTTTGTATGTGGGTCTCTTTTGAGGTGTTTCAAGGTCATTTTGTTTATATCCCCATGGGCCACCTTCATTGTTCCTGGTGTTTGTTAGTGGTATGCTAGCGTTGCTTTTGTTTGCTTCCATGTTCTATCTATGTTGTGATCTCATAGTTGTCATAAACAACTTCCAAGCTTTTGTGAACATTTTCATGACTCCTAACTATGGAAAATAAATGCTTTTTTTTTGGATTTTTTGTTTTAAGGAAAATGAATTTTCTTTTATTTTTTTGGATTTTCTATTGAAGATCTATGGGTGGTTGTCCCATTGAAAAGCGTAAATAGAAATGGTCTAATCAATTTTGATGGGTGCGATATCTTCTCAAGATGTACCCTTTGGCAAACTTTAGAGTAGGACAGTTCTTTGAAAGTCATAATATGGATTTCCACTTAAGGATTTTTCTTTTGCTAGAGATCATGAAGGATGGGTACCTATTGCCACGTAGGAGGTGGTAACATGGGTCTTCCGGCTGTTAGGTCTGCTTTCTCTTCCTTTTTATCCAAGATGTTTGCCACATTTCTCCAATGGTTGGTTGTTTCGTTCTTCTCAAATATGAAGGTCCTTAAATTTCTAATGATATAAGTTTGTTCACCTTCAATATGTGTGAGACTTGGTGGGAGGATCGATGCTATAAGGTTCATTTGTTGAACTTAGTCGCCAAATGGTCATATGGTGAAGGTGTGAATGTTTTGATATGGTTTGTTATGAAGCTCAAGATCCTAAGGTTTGAGTGTTATTTTGGGGTGACACTATTCTTGGATCTCAAAATGCTAAAAGGCCTGGATCAATATCTCACTTCTTCTTCTAGAGGATATGTTGCGGAAAAACTTACTTGAACTATCCGTGAGGTTCAAGTAACTGTTGATATCTTAGAAGTGCGAGCAAGGGAATAAACTAGGTTTGTTTGTTTTGATTCTGGCTTCCAAAAGTAGGATGGAATGTTAGGAGTGGATGAAGGACTATATGACTTATCTGGGTTTCCAATTGTTTTGTTCTAACAAGGATTGTATAAGCAGCTTCGGTTCGTTTTCCTTGATTGTCAGCAGGATAGAGCAATAGCGATGATTTTTGAGCAAAAGCGGCCAAATTTATCAATTGCGGCCTAAAATTTGTCAAGGGCATGGTTTTTTGAGAAGCAAGTGCGAGTTGAAATGTCAAGTGCGACCTATATATGTTTTTGTACAATGTGGTGAGTTTCTTAGTAAAAAGTGAGATTTCTTGGAAATTGCAAGTAGTTTTTAGGCAAGTGTGCTAGTTTTTGAGAAGCAAGTGCGAGCATAAAAGGATCAAGTGTGCTAGTTTTTCATCAAGTGCACAGATTCTATCAAATGCAACTGATTTTCATCAGTGAATTTTATAGGACAAAGATAAAAAAGTGAGCTTTCTTTGGGAAGTGCGACCAAGTTTTGCTCAAAAGCACTAGAAACAGTAGCAAAAGTGATCTCTGTTCAATTTTATCCTCCAATTTTAGTTTTTGGCAGTAGCGTTGATGTTTTTCTTGCAATTTTTGGATGTTTTTGATTTGTTTCCTGATGTGGTAAGTGATTCAACAACTTTGATTGACTCAAAAATCATGTACTTGTGTGACCTGTATGTCTATGGCTTTAAGTTGTGAAATCACGATACCCAAGCCAAAGTTTCCAACGTTTACTTTGAGCCAATGTAGCTTGAAATTAAAGCCTGAATATTCAAAAACCTTGAAGGAGTGAAAATATAGGGCTTCTCTCAAAAGCGTACACTAAGTCAAAGGGTTTGTGATTCAACCATCATGTTTAGTATTTTGTTTTGATATGTTCATTTTAGATTCAAGCACAGTGTTTGATGTTTGAACAGATTTTGGCATTTTTTTGTGAAAGTAAAAGTACACCCTAGGGATAGGCACTTCTTCCTAGGTGGGCTTACCTCATGCCTCGAAGGGATGATTTTACATGTAACAAATGGAGAGGCTTTGTATGCTCGACCATAAGTCAGACTTGGTAAGTAAATTCTTAGAAGTAAATTCCGATGCACCACTTCAGAGTATGATTTGGATAAAAGGGGTAGCTTCTACAAAAATTTGGGTCTTAGTAATGTTTTGGGATTATTAGTTTCAGATGTCTATACATGTGACATTTTTCTCAATTAAGAGGCCTCCCAACCCTTGTGAGTTTTTACATATTACACAGATACTGGGGGAGACTGGTGTCAGTATAAAACAACATCATTCGGCTTGTGAGAATTTTCCTCACACCCATAATAATTTATATAGCGGTCCAAAATGAGAGTACCGCTTGGGTCGCCTTTGAGTTCTCTAGCGTGGGATGTTTCTCAAAAGCTAGGCCCTCTAAAAGGTATGAAAATAAATAAAAGTGTGAAGCTCAAGATGTTTTCACTCACCCAAGATTTCCAAAAGGTGTGAGGGGCGAAGACAAACACCTAGCTTGCCAAACATGGAGTGCACGAAATACAATTCATAGAAATTTGATTCTTTTTAAGTGCCTCGAGTGGTGCTATCCCCAAAAAAGTGTGAATAAGATATCAATGGTTCTTTTTACAAGCATCCAATGGAAGTGTTCTGGATATCAATCAATACCATAGCAGAGGTGCAAAACAAAAGAATGATTTGTTCATTTTTAAGCCCAAATTTGAGTGTTCCTAGATCTTGTTATTACTTGGTCAACAAAATAAATTCAAGCATGTGTAAAAAAAAAGGAAATCATTTTGGTCAATAAAAAATAAAATCAAACATTCCAAGTGTTTAATTTGAAAGCTTAAAAACCTTTTTAGAGCACCAATTGAATTGTTTGTTTGTGTTGTTATTTTTATGCACCAAGTGAACATTCTCTAACTATGAAAGCTTGGAAAGAGTTCATTTTAGAGCACTTAAATTGAAATGTTTTATTTGTAGGGTTCTTTTTAAGCACCAAAATGAAGATTCTCCTAACTTAAAAAGCATTGAAAATGATTCATTTTAGAGCACTTAAATTGAAACGTGTTGTTTGTAGGATTCTTTTTAGGCACCAAAATGAATATTCTCCTAACTTAAAAATCATTGAAATGATTTATTTTAGAGCAATTAAATTGAAAATGTGTTGTTGTTTGTGAGTTCTTTTTAAAGCACTAGATAAAAATTCCTAACTTTAAGAAAGAAGCTGTGAAATCGTGATTCCTTTGATCATTCGTCTTCCCTACAAAAAAAGTGTTAGTGGTTTCTTGATCCTACATACATAAGTGTTGATACATGTCACACATTCAAATTAGGCATCCGTTAGCATAAAAAACCAAAATTCAGCTTGTAGATCTCACACATAGGTTTGACAGAGCAAAAGCTCAAAAAAATCAGCAAAAGCGCTCTTTGTCAAATAGAAAAAGTGCTAGAAAAATGTAAGTGCACCCTTTGTCAGAAGACAAAGGCGCTGGAAAAAGTCAAAGGCACATAAATCATGGTCAAGTGCACCAGAAATAGGGTCAAGTGCATTGGATCTATGAAATCAAGTGCAATAGCTTTCTGGAACATGTGCGTGAAGATTTTTCTAGAGTGCCTTTGGGACCTGTAACTTCAAAATTTTCTCACGAAATCATTAGTGTTGGGGACTAGGGTCCTACCGGGCATGCCAAAATGTGTGAGGAAGAAAATCTGAATGTATAAACAAGATAATTTCAAATGAAATAGAAGCTAATCTAAATCAAAACACTAATCTAGATCTATTCCTTCACTCACAAAATGAAACTAAACTATTACCGAATTCAAGAAACAAAATAAAAAAGATAAAAGCATACATGAATTCATAAAAAGAATAGTGTTACCATCCTGTGTTGGTGTGTATTCACACAATGTCATATTGTTCGCATATCACATTAAGCCTCCATTGTTGCATCGCGAGAAGCTTTGATCGCGATGTATGTGTTTCCGAAAAATATGTTGAAGCATTTTTAATGGTGATTACAAATATTTGAAATACTTCGTTGTGCAAATTATGTTGATTCTTCAATCCCTTTTTGTGAGGAAAGAGTTTTTTTATATAGAAATTGTGATTTGAAATGGATGATCAGGATCGTGTAGTAGAATATCTTGATTGACAGTCAAAAAGATGTTGAGAGGGGATTTGAACCGCGAATAATACGTACAAAATAGGTATGTAATTATGTGATTGAAGAAATAAGTTAGATAATCTATAGGATTGAGAGATAGATTGACCCGATTCGGGGAATATAGATTGATTGGTCGAGGGAATAGATTAAGAATTAGGGGATCATAATTTACTCACTCAAGAAAGTGGTTGAAAAAGATTAATTAATTGATTCATTCATTTTGGAGTTGAACCTGCAAATCAAGTTTGACTTTTGTAAATAAAGTTGCATTAGTTTAATTTGATTTTTGATGATGTTTTGAATAGTTTGATTTAATTATTCAAATTTTGGAGGGAAAGTGTTGTAATTAAATAATTATGCTTTAATAATTCAATTAACTTAGGGAATAAGGTGATTTAGTGGCATAATTAAATATTTGTTGTTATTTAACTAATCAGGATGAATAAAGTGAAGATTATGACTTAAATAAATGGAATTTATTTAATTTCTCAAGAATGATAAAACATGAATTAATTAAATAATGTAGTATTTATTCAATTAATAGCAAAAATAGGGTTTTAGGACTTTATTAAATGAATGAAATTTATTTCATTAGTCAAAAATGATGAAAAAAGTGAATTAATTAAATATTATCACATTATTCAATTAATAGGGTAAATTAGGGTTTTGATGCTTTGATGTGAGATGTAGTGATGTTGATGATAATGATGTGAAAATTTCATTTAGTATGTGTGATAGGTGTTAGGTCAATTTTACATGTATACATTTAGTATAGCACCAAATGACCTCAATAGGATAATGATATTACTATGTATGAGTTGTGAGGATTTTTTAACCAACTAAACCTCAAGTAGTATTTCATCTTTGAAATAGTCATTTGTGTATTTTCTACTTGCTACTGCACTTTGTGAACTTTTTGGTGCTTGGTAGGCACCCTTGATGCAATTTTAAGTTATATTGTGAAACTTTGGTTTTTTCTTTGTTTTAGATTTATTGATATAAATAAGGTAATTTGAGACCATCCTAAGTGGTTTAGGACCATTTTTGGTCATTTGGTGAAATTTAGGCAAATATTGTAAAAATTATAAAAGTTGCTCAAGAAAGTTGTCAAGCAACTTGTCAAAAAGTGTCATTAAGATGTTTTGTCCACAAAATAATAAAAAGGTGATTGAAAATAGTTGGTTTATTTTGGAAATGTATAAAGACACCATCCACAACTCGAATTAGGGGTTGGAGACATTATTTTTGAAGTTTGATGAATGGAAACCTCAAATTTTGTGTACATTTTCTGATTCTTACATTGTTTTTAGGTTGAAGTTGTGCATTATATGGCTTGGTATGGACTCATATCAAGGAGTATAATATATGGATGGAAATATATTTGTTTCTAATTTACAATTATTTTTGTTTCATTGAATTTTATTGAGTTTTTTGGGAGATATGACTATTTTGGTGAGACTACCCCATTCTAACAATATTGTGCAGAATGTGCAGTCTAAAAAATGTAATGGTATGGATTGTATAGTCTATATTTTGATTTGAAACCAATCATATTTTTTTTCCATGTGAATCTAATTTCATTTTATTCAAGTCTCATCAAATTTAATTAAGATTTGAATAAGTTATAGTCATTTTGTGAGGCCGGGGTTTTGAGACCCTACCTAGGGTTTACAGCCAGTTTTTGGGAAAAATGCACAATAAAAAGTTTCGCTTTCCACCATTGCATCTTCATAAAAATTGGAGGAAAAGTCTATAATTATGTTATCTTCAATCTCACCAAAGATATTGGATTCATTTTTTTTTTGTGGAAGTTATTAATGACAGTTTGTTGCATTAAATTGTGGGCTGCCATGGCAATGTTTCCAATGTGATCTAGAATACACTTAATCATTGGATGAGATGAATCAATTTATGAAAGTTGTCAAGTGAATCAAGTTTGTTTCATTTTTTTCATTGTTTATGGTTTCTCAGATGTGTTATTGCAAAGTAATCCAAGAATTCCTAAGAGCAAGAATTTTGTATCATTGCTTTGAATGATTGGTTGAGGTGAATTGTGATCCTCCTAGCACTACATGAAATTGGTATCAGATCCTAGAAAGGTTTGGGTAGAGGAAGAGTTTTTGTTTGTGGTTGTGGTTGTGTGCAGGTTGAGGAAGGAACCTTATTTCCTAGGTGAGGCAAAGTGAAGTGGAAGCAAGGAGAGACTTGCTTGTGAAGATGGATTTTTTGAGAAGATGTTGGAAGACTGAGGATTCACAAAGAAGGAAGAAGAAACAAGAAGAGAGGAAAAGAAAAGAGGACAAGGAAAAGAAAAAGAAGAAGGATCAAGAATTTAGGCAAGAACTAGAGAAAATCAGTAAGAAGATA
>VDFB02213522.1:0-35701 GCA_007258455.2 Sequoia sempervirens
CTAAGGTACCCCGCATGTATCTGAAAACTCTTTTTACTGCATCCCAATGTGCTCTTCCTGGATTAGACATGTAACGGGAAAGTACTCCCACTACTTGGGAAATGTCTGGTCTTATACAGACCATAGCATACATCAAACTTCCAACAACACTCTGATATGGTACTTGACTCATCTCTTCCATCTCCAATGGGGATGTAGGACACTATGAGCTAGAAAGCTTTGTTCCCATAGTAACAGGAACACTCAATGGTCTGGAATCCTCCATATTGAATCTTCTCAGAATAGTACCAACATACTTACTCTAGCCTAGCCAAAGCTTTCTATTTTTCCTATCTCTTATAATCTCCATTCCCAGAATATGCCTTGCTGTACCAAGATCTTTCATTTCAAACTTTGCTGAGAGCTGAGATTTTAATTCTACAATCAAACCTTTTCCTTTGCCAATAAATAACATGTCATCAACATATAATGCAATAACCAAGAAATAATCACCATCAAACTTGTAATATATACAGTGATCAGATTTAGATCGTACAAATCCCAAACTCAAAACATATGTATCAAACTTTTGGTACCACATCCTAGGACTTTGTTTTAAACCATACAAGGATTTCTTCAACTTACAAACCAAATGACTTTTACCTTTCACCACAAAGTGCTTTCGCTGTGTCATATAAATTTCTTCCTCCAAATCTCCATGAAGGAAAGTTGTTTTCACATCCATCTGCTCAACCTCTAGATCATAAGCAACTGCAATAGAAAGCAAAAAATGAATGGATGTCATTTTTTCTACAGGAGAAAAAATTTCACCATAATCAACTCTTGCAACCTAGGAGTAACCTTTTGCAACCAAACGTGCTTTATACTTCTCAATGCTTCCATTTGAACCCATCTTCCTTTTGAACACCCATTTACAACCAATAGGCTTCCGTCCTTTAGGCAATGGTACAAGGTCCCATGTGTCATTCTTCTTAAGAGCTACCATCTCTTCTTCCATGGCTATTTTCCAGGACTCTGAATCATTCATACCAAGAGCCTCTTCTACAGATCTCGGTTCATCAATATTAGCATTCAAAGCAAATATACACCTCCAATCATCAAGAGAATATCCATACCTTTCTGGTGCTTTCCTCTATCTACTAGACCTTCGAACAAGATCTGGTTTAGGTTCAGGTTCTCCCTCTTCCTCTGATGATTCAGAACTCATAGAGCTCTCCTCAACATCTTGTCTTTCTAAGGGCCTCGATTCAACTTTCTCAGGTGTAGCAGGCAGTTGAATCACATCTTTCTTTTCTTCCATCTGTTCTGGCTGCACTATAACAGAAGAAGGCTTAGTTTCTCTAAAAATAACACTTCTGCAATAAAATACCTTTTGTGCAACAGGATCCCAAAGCTTGTATCCTTTCACACCATAACTATATCCAATGAAGATACATTTGACAGCTTTGTTGTCCAATTTTGTCCACTTCTCCTTTGGCACATGAGCATATGCCTCACAACCAAACACTCTCAGATGTCTAAGTGAAGGCTTGTGGCCCGACCATGCTTCCATTGGCATCTTATCAACAAGAGCTGATGTAGGAGACCTGTTTATCAGGTAGCAGGCAGTGGCTACAGCTTCAGCCCAGAACTTTTGTTCCAGTCCAGCTCCACTCAGCATACTCCTAGCCTTCTCCATCAAGGTCCTGTTCATTCTTTCTGCAACTCCATTCTGTTGTGGAGAATACGGATTCGTCTTCTCTCTTTTAATACCACAATCTTTACAAAATGTGTCAAAATCATTAGAGCAATATTCACCACCATTATCAGTTCTCAAAAACTTTATCTTCTTTCCAGTCTACAACTCAACCATTGCTTTAAACTCTTTGAAACAACTAAAAACTTTAGCTTTACTCCTAAGAAAATAAACCCATGTTCTTCTACTGAAATCATCAATGAAAGAAACATAATAAATTGATCTACCAATAGAAGAAACATCAACTGGACCAAATACATCTGAATGGATAAGATCCAAAATACATGAAGACTTATGAGAACTCGAGTAAAACTGAATACGATTTTGTTTACCATAGATACAATGCTCACAAAAATCAAACTCAAGATTGCAGTCATTCAACCCATCAACAAGGTTTTTATTTTTCAAGGTCCATAGACCCTTCTCACCTATGTGGCCAAGTCTTTGGTGCCATAACATGGTCTTCTCTATAGGTAACTTTGATTTGGTAGATAGAGCACCCTTGGGTACCCAAAAACCATGACCATATGTTGAAAGAGAAACCCTCTCCTTCTCCAACAAAGTAGTCATTTTCACAATCTTATCAGAAGTACTATTGCACTCAACCGTGCATGCATCAAGCTGGTACAATGTACCCAATCTGCTTCCTCTTGCTATTACCATAGTACCTCTCACCATTTTCACACTTGCTTCAGAAAACTGTACAAGCACACCTGCATCTATTAGTTTGCTAACAGATAACAAATTTCTTGCTAGTCCTGGGATATGCAAGACACCATCAAATCTTCTAATTCTACCATCAGAAAATTTCACACTAATACTTCCACGACCAACAATATCAAGAACTGAGTTATCACCCAAATACACCTTACCACCATCAAAATTTTCATACTTACTAAACCAGTTTCTATTAGGAGTCATGTGGAAAGATGCACCTGAGTCTATCAACCATGCATTGTCACCTGCATGAGTGGCCAAGGCTGCGATGAAAGCATCTCCATCTTCCTTCTCAGACTCAGAATCAGAATCTTGCTTCTTCTTCTTCTTCTTCTTCTCCTCTTTGCAGTCCTTTCGGAAGTGTCCAGGGTTGCCACAATTCCAGTAGATTGCCTTGGACTTACCAGGAGATTTTGATCTCCCCTTATTCTTGGACTTAGAACGGCCATGTTGCTGTTTGTTCTTGCCTCTTTCTTTTGGTCTTCCTCGAACACTCAAAGCCTCTTTGGCATTTAGAGAGACCTTCCTTCTCATCTCCTCAGAAAGTAGAGAACCAACAACGTCCTCCATCTTCAAGACAACTGAAGTGCTCCCTATGGCCATGACAAGGCTATCCCATGAGTCTGGCAACGAACATAGCAAAGTTTGGCACCTTTCTTCTTCATCCATCTTAACCCCAACTGAGGTCAACTGAGTCACCAACATATTGAATGTTTCAAGATGCTCATAAATTTGTCCACCTTCTTCTATTCTCAAGGAATACAACTTCTTCCTCAAGAAAATCTTATTCACAAGTGATTTTGCTTGGTAGATCTCACTTAGCTTCTTCCAAAGCTTCTTTGCAGTAGATTCTTCATGGACATTAATCAGAATTGAATCTGCAAGACACAATTTGATGAGACCTTTAGCTTTTCTATCAATCACATCATATTGTGTAGCTAAAGCTGGATTTGTGGGCCTCAGTGTATTCTCATCCACCGCATCCCATAGATCTCGATCAATTAACAGATCTTCCATCTTCAGCTTCCACATCTCAAAGTTTGTGCCAGAAAACTTTTCTACATCAATCCTCCCCGATATGCTTGCCATCTTTGCAATCCTGCAATACAGAAATGAAAACCTCTGCACAAGCTCCCACTCAAACCTTAATTAGCTCAAAAAACCCTGTACCCAACAAATAGAACCAAAATTGGCCAGGCTCTGATACCACTTGTAAGGAAGCAAAGGTGCGTGAAATCGCTTCCTACACTAATCTTGAGAGGACGATTATGCAAATTCAACTAACTATTACAGAGATTTCAATGGACAAATAAACATGCATAAATGAAATATCACAATAAACACATAACACAGTAATTACCATGGGGAAACCCTTCCGGGAGAAAAACCCCACCCTGCAAAACCCACACAATGTATTATCAAATCAAGAAGATTACAATACACTTGCAATGCAAGTTCTTACAGGAGCGCATCACCACAACTCGAACTCAGACTTGGAGAGACTCCTTCTAGCACTCAATCTTGCAAACTGAACTTGATGATACAAACACCTCCCCAAGCCCTCCTTTTATAGTGATTTACAACCTAGAAACCATTTGTGGTTTTACAAAACCATGGGAAAAACAACCATGCCACATGTTACCCACTTGTCATTTGTAACTTCCAAGATGGGAAAACAACCAAGTTAAAATAGCATTTTCGTCCATAATTTTGTCTTCTAGTTTAGACCCCCATTAAATTCATACAATGAGTTGTTTATACTCTAAAAACAACCCTCCTATATTCTAATAGGGACAAGGCACATTTTTAACAACTCACACACCTTTTTCCAACACATAAACATGTGGAGAACTACCACAAACAAATTCTAGAATTTTCTGGAAAAAGCTTGCAAGGTTGAGACACAATTCTCAACATCTATCAATCCCTCAAGCGGGTCTTGTGACTGCAGAGTTGTAGGAGAGTCTATAGGAATTAAAACACAAAATAATCAAAAACACAAAACACTGATTTTATAGTGGTTCACCATAAAAACTACATCCACTTTCAAGCAGAGAAAAATCTCTAATTAATTTATGTTTTGTACATACAACAGATGATAAGCTACAACCATACATAATTAATTACATTATCCACACTGTAATATGTATTTCAGAGTCACCACATATGGAATGCCAAGAGGCTCCGAGCGGAGGGACAAGAGTAAGAAATTGGTTGGACTTCACTTATCCAACAAGTAGGTCTAGCTCTTAGAATCCTTCTACATAGTTCTTATAATATTTCTACATGCCTCTCAGATGATTCTGCTTCTCTTACACTCGATTTCTTATGCACGCTTAGTCAGTAAATGCGTTTAGCCACTGCCATATTTATCAACACTTACTTCACATCTGTATGGTATTTATCTTTATCAAAAGCTCTTATTTGCCCCTTTCGTCATACAAAGATGCAAGCTGATACCTCAACAAGAAGTGTGCTTGCGTTTGTTGATTTTTCTTTATGTTAAAATATTGTAACTGATTAAACAAAACATAAAAAACAAAGCTGAAATCTGAATAGTTAGATTTTAAGGCTGGTTAAAATATGGTAATTGGTTGAAACATACAGGTGTGTTAAATTATTGTAAAATATAGCAATTGATTAAAACATGGAGTTTTTTTAAATTATTGTAATTGACCAAAACTATTGATTTCTTTACTACCTAAGTGTAAGTGACCCAGACTAGCGGTGTGGTATCTTTATTATTAGCTTATAGGCTATTATATGTGGGAAACTCCCACTGGATTTGTCTCACGCCGGTTTTTTTTTTGTCAATTGCAATCGTCATTAAACAATGTTGGTTTTTAGATAGTCGTACTTTCTCTGCCACGTTCAATAATTATATTGGTATTTCCTAGTGGCTTTGAGTGTACGTAAGCGTTTGCGCGCTATTCAAAAATCCTTTAAACTAGATTTCCATGTTGCAGAGATTCAAAACTACGGTTGAAGGAAAGTAGGAGCCTCTGACCAAAATGAAAATGTGGGAATGGATTTTTCTCTATAATAGTACACTGATTTGATTTACACAAGCTGTCATAGTGGGCCCTAATGTGGAAGCCATGAAAGAGCTCAAAGACTTAGTGAAACTGAGTTCGATTCTCGCGGCCTCCTATCTGAGTTCATGGGATTTCTTAGTGGATCCCTGTGACACAGCCTTCGGTCAGTATTTCACCTGCAAAATTTGATGCACTACAAATCCAGCCAAAGTGACAAAAATCACTCTTGATATCGCCGGTTACAATGGCAACCTTGAAGGAACACAAACACAAACACCACTGAGAGGGGGGGGTGAATTAGTGGTTATCAAATTTTACCTAATCTAATCAATTTGAGGCTTAAACATAAAAGCATGATCTAAGACTTCAAGTAAGCATAATCAATGGATTCAATGAACTCAATGCTTAAACAATACATCAATGAAAGGCTATCAAATCAAACTTATAAAATGCATCAAGTAGGCTAAGAACATCAAGCACACAATAAGCAACTCATAACACAAGATATGCGAGGAAAACCCTATGTGGGAAAAACCTCGGTGAGAAAAATTGCTAGGTGCTATTGACCTAATCCAGCCTCACAAATGAAAGCTTTGTTACAGGTTTTATGGGCACCCAACCAAAGGAATATCAATCCTTGACTTAGTTTATGGACTGCAATCCAAAGGAGCACCAACCCCTGATTTTGAAGCATCTACTTCAAGGAGCACCAACCCCTAAAATGAGCACCAACTCAGTTGATTTCAATGATTAAATTAAGTACATTAAACTACTTGGTTACAGATGAGTTCTGCAACACAAACAATGCTTACAATAGCTGCATCAGAGTTCATACACCTCTCTGGTATGTTCTTCTCTGAACACTCTCTCTAATCTTTACTTCCTCTGCATCTACATGTTCTATTCAGCTTTGATGTTCATGCCTTCTCACTCTCTTTGTCTCTATTATTTAACCTTGATCATCAACCTTACAGTTCAACTCAGAGATATATGCATAGGACATCAAACAACCAACTAACATAAGTTCTTGCAATTTGAACTTCTATATATATATATATATATATATGGTCTTCATCTGCATCTACTTCATCCTCTACCACTTACAGAATTAATGTACTTCTCGAGCTACACAGAGAGATCAAATTTTCCATCAACTTCCAAGAACAGGGGCAGCCAAAATTAAATGCTATCGGAAGAATAATCTTATTGAGCTCTGCACGAAATTTGATATCCTTTGCATTTTCGAGACTAGTAGCCATTTGAATTAAATGCACCATTTTCAATTTTGAAGCAAATGTCTCTGCAATATGTCACAACTGCCATGGGAGGAGCTTCTGATTTGTTTGTCATGCACAAACAACCAATCATCTATTCACAACATACATGTATGACCAATGAAAACAATCTGACAATCTGGAGAAATCAAATATTTAATTTGATTTCAAAGATTGATCTTCAAGACAATCTGATTTCCTTCTTTGTCGGCAAGAAATAATATTTTCAATTCATATTCTTATTGGCACCAAGAGTTATGTTCATACACGTCACCAATTAAAACATAGGTCGTTGATCTTCTTAACTTTAAATTCAAATCATTGGATTATAACATCTATGAGCCCCTGAAGACTTTTCCTTTATTCTGCATCCAACGATCAGCGTGCTTCCGGAGAGTATCTCCTTTCTGACAGAATCAGCGCTCTGTGTTCACGAGAGCCGTTGATCTTGAATCTTCCTGACAACCTTCTGATAGCTTGGGTCGACCTTTCCACCTGGACCATCGGATGGTCCACGAGCACTCGGAGGTCTCTGACATCTGACAAATGTCAGGGGCCACAGAGTCACGATAACCGTAGATCCTGCCTTGACTTGTCAACCTACCAGCAGAGGGTCCACTAGAACCACCACACAGAATTTGTGGACCGCGTTGCTTCGGAGCCGAATATTCCTCTGATAGTTGTCAGAGCTGCGGAGCCACGATAGCTAATGGTTCAACCACGTCACCTTCTTGAATTTTCTTCCTTCTGACAGCGGGATCCACCAAATGGAATGGGTGGATAGCGTGCGCCTGGAGGGGAATACTTCTCTGACATATGTCAAGGCCACGACACTCTGACAGCCAACCAAATAGCCATGTCATCTTCCACATTGACAACCTTTACACATCACTCTGCCAAGTCATCTCACTCCAAGCCTTTATCCCGTAGGTGGTAATCGGTAGACAGGGCCGATCATGAAGATGACAATTAAAGCCTTCAAGCAGTCACTTTAAGTGACTTGACCTCGCTAGCCAGTTATGAGGAAAATAGAAAATATTAATTCTAGCGACCAAAAAATTAAATAATAATTATTTAATTATTATTTCCTTCAACCTTAGACCCTTCTGCATATTTCTAATAAACCCTAAAGACGAGAGGGTAAAACAGATCGAATTGCCCTGTCAAATGCAAACATTACCAAGAGTGTTATATATCGTTGGAAAGCTAAGGAAAAACCCATTTCAAATCTGCAATCAGAATCTCAATTTGGTGTCATCAAAAACAAAATATGCCTATCTGAGTTCTCTGGAATATATGCATGCCATGAATGATTTCATTCCTATCCTGTCTGACTTCAATGCCTCATTCAATGATCTCCACAATGTCCTGAATAACATCATATCCAACATGAATAACATCATTCTATGTGCAATGGTTGACATCAATCCCAACATGCCAATGTCAATGCCAACAAACCAAACTCCGGCCATCGCCAAATTTACCGCTCTGTAGATTCTAGATCTTTCCAACAACTTCTTTGCGGGGCCGATTCCCTATCCTTTCAAAACTTCTTGTCTCTTCAACGACTCCTACTCTCTCACAACCGGTTTTCTGGTTTTCCGATAGCATTCCTGAGTCGGTGGGGGGTTTACAAATCCTGGAATAGTTATCTTTCGATAATAACATCCTCTAGGGTTCGATTCCTCAGGTGCTCGATGGTTTAAGGAAACTAACCAGACTGGAATTGCAGGGCAACCGATTGAGCGGTGATTTCCCTAACCTAAGCAAAGTGCAAAGCCTCACTTTCTTGGACGTGAATGATAATTTGATCTCTGGTAACTTTTCAGTGAATGCCCTTCTACAACCATTGGTAGAGCTAAGCCTGAGAAATATCGGCTTTTTGACACATTGTGTCTTGAGATGCTTCAGGTTGTCTACCTCAGCAACAACCAACTTTTTGGCGATTTGTAGTCAGGGTTTTTCAATCACCCGTCGCTGCAACAGCTAACTCTGTCTCATAATGGATTTACTTCTATCCAGGTGCCTAGAAATTACGGGACTAACAATGAGGTTATTGTTGTTGATTTGAGCTTCAACCAAATACGGGGCCCTCTCCCCACTTTCATGGCCACCATGCCAAGGCTTTCATTGCTTTCTCTGCAATTTTATTACTTCATAGGAACTATACCCTTATGTACGCATTGAAAGCCTCCTCGAGCTTGTTTGGTAAGGAACCTCTGCTTCACTTGTTTCTTTCTGGAAATTATCTCTTCGACCAGATTCCTGCACCCTTTTTCTATTTGTCACCTGATAATGCACAGCTAAGCTTTGTGGATAACTGTCTGCTCGAATTCCCTGCTGCCTTCCTCTTCTGTCTGTGTGGCAACCAGAAAACACAGTCCACATGCAGATCTTTCACTCCGCTGGTTCCTTGAAACTGTTCTGTAAGCAATGCTAAATTGTGTTCTTGTGTTAGAGAGCATTCATCATTGCTTCCGTAACTATGTTTTGTGCTAGAGTATACATCGGTTCTCTGTAACTACGGTTTGGGGGAAAATTATTTAAGTTATCTTTGTGTTATATATAGAAAATTGTTAGTTTTACTTGGCATTGCTCTATTTTTAAATTTTTTGGATAGATTCAAGAAATCTCATGGAGATCTATTGTCCTGCTTCTTTCTTCATTTCGGGCAGCAACCAGTAAACACAATACATCTGCAGAACTTTCACCTCTCTGGTTCCTTGAAACTGTCCTGGATGGAGTGTTAAATTATTTAGTTGTGTTAGAGCAACAGTGGAGGTTTATGTTTCCATGCATTACTGCTTCTGTAACTATGTTTTGGGGAGAGTTCTTTCAAGTTATTTTTGTATACAAATTTTATTTTTGTGCACGATTTGTTCTACATTTACAGAGGATCTGCTGTGTCTGAGTTTTTTTGATACTGCAGCTTTACCTGAAAGCTTAAACAAATGGCAACCTTTTTTCAAAAAATGAAAGTATTTAAAATATCTACCCTTAATTTTTACGGTTAAGTTGAAGAAGGCATATGATTCATGCTACTAATAACGAGCAAAAGTTTTCTCAATATTTGAAAAAAAAACCTTTCAGCTGACTTTGTGGTTGAACACTATTCCCTGCAACTAACTTCATTCAATATATCCACATGCTGATGGAGCAATTCTTCAAGTGCCTTCACATCGTCAAATGCAGTAGCTCTGTATAGCTTCTTGTTCATAGCTCTGAAAGTTCATTCAGAGGAGTTCTTAATTCTCAATTTTCAATTTGAGGCTCAGCCCTGTTTTTGTAATGGGGAGAAAATATAGTACTTAATCTAATCTTTGCTTCAGACTATTCCTAATTACATTTATTCTTACCTTACATTGCAATTCGATGGAATATGTCGACCACTTTTGTTAGCAATATGATCGAGACTTTGTAGAAGGCGATTGTGAAGAGTCACTGATAAGAAGAAAGATAAAGTTGACCAATACAATTTCAATGCCAAGAATGACTTCAGCAGCTAAGCTATTTTAGAATTAATTAGAAAAACGGTGCGACATCATATCTATGGTAAATTAGAATCAATTTTAAATAACAATTTGAATTAAAATTATTAAATACTAATCAATAAATAAAAAATTAAAGATATATATTTAAATAATATATAAAATGTGTAGTTGTTAAAAAATTATTTTTTTAAATAATTTGTGTGGGGTGTATATACATTTCAAAATTTAAAAAATAAATCTATATTTCATGTTTTCTAATTATTTGAGCTACTTCGACTTTTGTTTTTAAAGTTAAGATATAAACATAAAATTACTTTTATTATGATTTGTGGCTTCATTCGCTTCCTTTTTAAAAACTATTTAATGTCCCTAGTGTTGTTTAGCTATATCCCTCATCAAATTTAATGATATAAATATTGTATAAATAATATTAATCATAAATAAGTATAATATATATTATGATAATAATAATAAAACATACAAATATAATAAAAAATATTAAAACATAAATAATAATATATTAATATAATACGATAAAATTGAATTACCAATAATATAAATAATAACATATTAATATTATATATAATATGATAATATAATATAAATATTTACATTGAAATAAATAATAATATAATCATATAAAATAATAAAAAAAATTATGTTTTTCTCAATTGTACTAGTTATATAGAAGACCTCTCAATGATCAACAACAAATCACCTAGACTATATCTGACTATCGGCGTAACCATTGCACCTCCTTGAAATACAAGTACTAGTTATAATTGAGCCAGACGTAGACAATGATAATGATACATGAACAAGATTCCTAATAAAGATTCTCCTTTTCCTAATGCGTGATACGTGAACAGGATTCTTAATGCATTTAGTCATTGTCATCTTTATCACACTTAGCTCCGCATCCCTATGGTATTTATCTTTATCGAAAGCAGTTAGCCGCTCTTTTCGTCATACAAAGACTCGAGCAATCCGGTTCCTCCACATGAAGACAGCTTGCATTTATTTATCTTTTCTTCTTTTGAAATATTGT
Source organism: Sequoia sempervirens (assembly GCA_007258455.2). NCBI lineage: Eukaryota > Viridiplantae > Streptophyta > Pinopsida > Cupressales > Cupressaceae > Sequoia > Sequoia sempervirens. The sequence goes on from VDFB02213522.1 coordinate 11,301, forward strand.
AATTGATTGAAACATACAGGTGTGTTAAATTATTGTAATCGGCCAAGACTATTGATATCTTTACTAATTGCAATTGACCCAGACGGGTACTCGGCATCTTTAATTATCGTAATTGATGAAGACGTACACCATGATAGTGACAGGTGCATAAAATTCCTTACGAGAGCCACGTGCTTTCGTGTACGAAGTGAGTCTACCTCTTAGAATTCTTCTACACGCCTGTCAGATGACTCTTCTTTTCTCACACACGGTTTACTATGCAACTAAGAGGGTCTCATTCACTCAACGAATGTTTAGTGATCGACAACTTTATCACAACCTACTTCGTATCCGTAGGGTATTTTTCCCAAAAGCTCTTCGCTCCTCCTTTCGTCTTACAAAGACTGCAATCCGGTTTCTCAGCAAGAACCCTGCTTGCATTGGTCTATCTTTTGATCTCTCTTTCTGTCGAAGTTCAATCCAACTCCATGGCATCTACTTCAGATTTTAACACAGGGCGTCAGCCAGAGAATGAGAATGAAAATGCTTCTCAAGCAATTCCAGCTGCTAGATCTTCGCCTGCTACTTACTCAGTGGTAAGCCTATTTTCATCCTGCTTTGAATGGTGTTCTCGCTTCTTTTCTACGCGTTTAGATCAGTCCAATTCCATGGCATCTGCATCCACCACAGTTAGTCAATCACAGAATGAGCTTAATCAGTCCAATTCCATGGCATCTGCATCGACCACAATTAGTCAATCACAGATTGAGGTTACAAATGCTTTTCAAGGCATGGCACCATACCCATTATCTTCTCGCATGAAAAAGCTGCCCTACGATGTATTTCTTAATCATCGTGGCACCGATGTGAAAGAGACGCTCGCAACGGCTCTCTATAATACCCTAAATGACATGGGCTTAAGGGTTTTCCTTGATTCAAAAGAGCTTGAATTGGGGGATTCTTTGCCTAAAGAATTAGAAGAAGCAATGAGCAGTGCTTCACTTCATCTAGCTATATTTTCCAAGAATTATGCCCAATCCCCTTGGTGTTTGGCAGAGCTTTCATTTATGCTCAAAACTGGCACTCAAATTGTACCTGTTTTCTACCATATCGAACCTGATGATGTCCGATATGCAAAGGGAGCCTTCGCTGATGCATTTTCCCGGCATGAAGAGAAGCGTAGGCACACGCCAGAGAAGCTTCGGGAGTGGAAAAGTGCACTCTACAATGTTCCCTTTGAAATTGGTCACATTGTTAATACCAAGGAGTGAGTACCAAATATCCTTACCCTTTTCTAATCTATTTTTTACCAAATTCGTTCATTTTTTTTAATCTTTCAATTCTGTATAAATTGAAGTCAGTGTTTGGTTTCGCTGCTGTTGCATATGTATAGTGACGAGGTGGAGCTGCCCAAGAAGATTGTTAATTCTGTTTTGAAAGTAATTAAAAATGTGCCGTTTGTGGTTGCCAAACATCCAATCGGTTTAGATGAAATTCTAAATGACTTTGAAATGACAATTCAATTCGCTGAACACCATCACCCTGTGCCTGTTGTGGGATTATGGGGCATGGGTGGCTCTGGCAAGACTACTCTTGCTAAACAATTTTATAACAACAAATATAAAACTATGGAAAAATCTAGTTTTCTATTTGATGTTAGGGATGCTGCTGATAGAAATGTATTGCATGCTAAGCAGAAAGAACTACTGGAGGCCCTTGGTCTCAAAGATGTACAAGTGGACAATATAGAAGTGGGGAAGGGTATGATTGCTAGCCAATTGAGATCTGTTCGAGTATTGATAGTGGTGGATGATGTGGATGATGTGAGACAATTGGATGCACTTTTGCCTAACAAGGACAGTTTTGGAAGGGGTAGTTTGATCATAGTCACTACAAGGGAAGTTGAAGTGCTTAGACCTTGGGGCATTTCCACAGTTCATAAAATGAAAACACTGGATCCACATCATGCTGAACAACTTTTTTGTTGGCATGCTTTTTTGCGGTCCTCACCACTTCCAGGTTTTGAGTCTTTAATTAGAGACTTCCTAAATGTTTGTGGTGGATTACCGTTGTCTCTGAAAGTTTTTGGGGCACAATTATATGGTAATTCTAGTAAAGATTATTGGAAGCAACAATTGGATAAGATCTCAAGAATACTACCTAAAAATATCAAAGAAAAGTTAAAAGTAAGTTATGATGCTTTAGATGATGAAAGGAAGGAAATATTCTTAGATATTGCATGTTTTTTTATTGGAGAGGAGAAAAATTTGGTCTTGACTGTTTGGGATGCATCAAGAGGGAATGCTTTACACAGTTGGGAAAGGCTTTTCAATAAATGTCTTGTTGAAATTGATGACGATGGTGAGCACATAAGAATGCATGATCATTTAAGAGATTTGGGAAGAGAAATTGCAAATCAGCAATCACCATACCGCATTTGGTTTCCACGTCAGATTATTAAAGTTTATAATGAAGCACAGGTGAGATTAATACTCTATTTGATTGTCTCTTTAATCAATGGCATGACAGCAATTTTTGTGTACCTGTTTGTTTCCTTGTTTCGAGAAACTATACGTGTTTCTTTAAGGTTTTGATTTGATTTGTTTGTGTTTTTTAAATTGACAAGAGAATTCGCATTCGAGGAATAGTCTCTACAACAGCTGGATCCAGAATTGGGTCTGAGGAGTTTCCTCGATGCTCGCCGGGCGGGAAGGTCATGGTTAACACAAACGGAGGACCTTGTGAACTCACACCATCTTCGCTTGGATTAAAGATCTTTCAGGTGACAGGAAGTTATTACAATGAAATAATTGGTGATATATCAAGAGAGTTGTTATGGCTTCGGTGCTTTGACGTTGGGCAGAGAAATCTCAGCTCATTTAGTTCATTGGAAAATTTGAGGGTATTAGACCTCCATGAAAATGGTGATAGACAACTAGAAGAACTATGGGAGAGTGACAGTGATGTAAGCATCTCCCTTCTAAGCTGTTGTAAAGCTTTATTGCGATATTCTTATAATTGTATGTTTCTGTCCATCTCATTGGAAATTTTCTGCAGGCTCCTGTGCAGTTAAGAGGGTTGATTATTTCTCATTGTTATAAATTTCAGAGGTTTCCAAATTCAATAGGTTGTCTCAGTCATTTGAAAAAAGTAGTCGTTAAGAGCGCAAGTTCTATGGGGGATCTGCCAACAGAATTTTGCCTTCTCCGATCGCTGGAGCACCTGGAATTAATTTGGTGTGTTGAGCTATCATCGCTACCCGGCAGTTTCGGCAATTTGAAAAACCTGCGGCATCTAAGTTTGGAGGGGTGTGGGAAGTTGAGATCGTTGCCAGCCTCTTTTAAGGAGTTGATATTCCTGCAACATTTGAACCTAAACGAGTGTGAAAAACTGGCCTTAGGGTCAGACATTCTGGAAGAAATGACAAAGCTCGAGTATGTGAACCTTTCTGGGTGCAAGCGATTGGAAGTGTTGCCTTCTGACATCTCAAATCAGGAATCGTTGAGGGAGCTCGACTTACGTGGTTGCAGAAGCTTGAGGGAGATGCCAATGAATATTGGTCAACTGAGCAAGTTGCGAATAATGAACATAGGGAGTGAGCTGTTGACAAGATTGCCCAACTCTCTTAGACATTTGTCATCTTTGACAGATCTCCGAATTGAAACCTGTCCCGGGCTGGAGAGTTTGCCGGACTCTGTAGGTTGTCTTAATAAATTAGAACATTTCTACATACTCTTTTCAGGAGTGAAATCTTTACCAATATCAATGAGGCAACTGAATAATTTACAAACACTGGCTATATTCAGCTGCCCAACGAGCGAATTGAATCTCGGGCAAGGGTCTTTGACTTTTTCTTTGTCCAAACTTAAGTGTATGTACCTATCGTTAATAAAAGTGTCCAAGATTTCTATCTCTCAAGACTGTTGTCCTGTCCTTGAGACTCTTCAAATTACAGGTATTTATAATCTCACGGAGATAGAAGTTCTACCAACTACAGTCAAGGAATTGGATTTGAGGGAATGTGAAAATTTGAGGAATATCAGGGGTATTGCTGGTCTGGTGAACATTAAAAAGCTTACAATAGTTCGGTGCTCTGAGTTGGATGCGCTTCCCAGCTTTGCACGATCAGCTTCTCTCCAAGAATTTGTTTTCCGAGGTTGCTACGGAGTCAAGAAAATACAAGGTCTGGAATATTGCAGAGCATTGGAAGAGTTGAGAGCAGATACCAGGTGGGAAGTACAGGGTATAGAAAGTTTAGAGCGCCTGGAAAAATTGAAGAGTGTGGAACTCAGAGCAAACAGGAGATCAGGTGTTGAGGGTTGCATTCAGAGCATGCAGGTAATAATGGTTTCTAAGAATTTAGAATTCTAATTATTTTCGTCCGATTGTGATGTGGCTAAATGTTGATGTGCACAGGATTTGCAGAAGTGGCCTGAAGAAATATTAATATGTACGCGGGCAGTCTCTGATGCTGCATCTCTTGTAAACTCTTTCGCCTTTCGGACTGTCTCTCTCGTTGACTCGATCACTAATAAAAATGTTTACTCCAAACCAGCATTAGTTCAGGAGCGACTGCCCATTGAGGATGCCGTTATTGTATGCTTTGTTATAAATTGTACTACTCCAAGTATGACATTGCAGATATCTTCCATGAATAATATAATATTTTCAACGAAGGTGGAGGAGGGTAGATGGTTGTGGATAGGTCTCTTCACACAACGTTCGAGGTATAATGCAGCACAGAAGTACATGATACAGAGATATTCAGGCGAGGGTGAAGTTGAGAAAGGATTGCTTGTGATGGGAAAAGAGCAGAGACTAATGCAGGCTTTTCCCGAGTTATGGACACTTTTAGCAAATTGATATTGCATCAAAATTAACTTCAGGGTGGGGTTATATGGAGGGGGCTTCCTAAAAAATTTCAGTGGATGCTGCTGAGATTGTTTAGGAATATTTTAAAGTTGGTGGTCTCATGAATTTTGTAGTGCAGTTCACTTTAAAAGTTTTCCAAAATTTAGAAAAGCTGGGTGTTTGTAAAATTCTTAAAAACAAGAAATAAAAACAAGTAAATAAATATCATTTTCCTTTCAATTTTTTTTTTTTTTAATGAAAATCCAAACTCAAATAATTGATAAGTGGCAAATTAAATTTCTAAGCTGATGGGAAATTTCTAGCCCCACTGGTTTTTCATCTGCTTAAATCTAAAAAAAAATGAAAAAAATTAAGTACTATTTTTCAAAAGAAGATTCCAAATAATCTTATACCCATTTTTTTCCTTCTCGAAACCTCCTCTCCCCTCCTAAAAATAGAGCCTGAAACCCATGAGACCCCAGCCTTAGAAGTAATTTATTTTCAATTATACATTGTGTTTGTATTCTTCCGTTCGTATTCTTCTTTTGCAGTTCATTTAAACTGTCATATGCCTTCCACTTTCATAAGTGTGCCCATTTCGATATTATGAAGTTCGCCGCAAAGAGTATTGAAGAACTTTTCTGTCCGTGTTTACTTCTCTTTGGGTCTCTGTTTTGCAATATAATCTCTTCAGATTTTCTGTTCTGAATAAAATGGTGGATATTTTATGGCCATTTCTTTTAACCAGGACGAATGAAAATTCCAGACCATGCTTCAAATTGCTTTTCGAAACAACTGCAATTTAGAAAAATAGTAAGAATCAACAGGCTTCTAATATTGAAGGAATGTTATACAAACTGCAGACCAGATACTACAATACAATCGGTAATAGCGAAATTTTTATTAAATCTTTTCGTTAGATTTGAAAGCTCACTTCGAAATGGATTTTTTTTGAATTTTGCGATGGGAAATAATGATTTTAATTCTGGAAATTGTGTAAAATGTGACCATTTTTATTACGGAATTCGGATCTAAGTTGTAATACAAACATTTAGCATAAATAGGCGATTTGATGTGATCTCAGGCTAATTCTGTAAAAAGATGTTTGTTCTTGCCGTTATATTTAAATTAATTACTTATTTCTACGGATTGTCACTAGGCTATGCTACTCAATGCCTACATAATTTTGGCTTTTTCATATTTTTAAATTTTATATAGGGTAGAGGATCTTATAGTGGAGCATGGTCTGATAATTGTTATAGCATTCGTTGATTTAATGTCTAATATTTTTAATTTTAGAACACTAGTAGTTGTGACATTAAAATTGTTAGTGTCGATCACGAGTATGATAATTGAATGGAATGTATTCTTTAGATCTAGAAAAGCAACAAATCATATAATGCCACATTGACAAAAGAATAAAACATGACTTAGTCTACAACTATTAGTCTCAATTCCTTTTCCGGATCATTTTGGACACCTCAACGAAAAGCATGTTGATGTGGCATCATATTTGATGATGTGGACCTAAAACTTTAGTTATCAGCAAGAGACTTGCCAAGTAAGTTACTATAAAAAAATTGGGAGTGATTTAATATTGCCATGTAATATTTTGAGAGGTGCAAAGTTAGGGTGCTCAACTATTGGGTCCTTTCCCCTAAATCCTTGTAACAATATAAATTATGTTGTTCATATGTGCGATTTTGATGTAGTTAAGGTCAAGGAGTCAATTGAATGGCCACCTTCCCATTGTATCTATACTTAACCAATCATTATTACAGGGTTTGCACACATCTCTGATAAATTAAAATAAAAATCTTCACATTTGCATAAAATCTAGAAAAGCAAATTGTTAAATCTATATCTTAAAATTAAGGGTTTGTTAAGTAAGATTTCACCCAAATTTCTACATCATAAATATTTTTGGATTAACAAATGTATTAGACACATCTCACTCTTTTCAAATATTGATCTATAATAATAAAAATGACAAAAATAAATAATTCCCTAAAATTGAAATAAATAAAGATCATTTGCCCACGTAAGATACGAGAAAATGACTATTTTCATTAATCAATTATTTCAAGATTACAATGAAACCCCTAGAGAGGTTTCGAGAGCAATGAAACATAGAAATATGATATGTAATAGTTCCAAAACCTCCTAGAAAAGATTCCAAAAACTAAAATAGAACTGTGAACCCAAAACAATGGACTACACTCAACAAAGTAAATGCTACTCTTAAACAATCTTTGACAATTCTTCCCTCCAAGTTTTCCAATGTACATATGGGACTTCTTGTCTTTATGCTACAATATAAAATGAATAGTCAACCTTGTTTCGATATTCCTCGTCTTTTGGTATTCATCTCTTTAATATGACACCCAATTTGGAAGTTCATATACTAGACTAGTAAAATATAATTCCAAAAGTTCTCTCTCCTCACCTAGCATCCATCATTCAAAGGCTTATATAGGACAAGCTAAGAAACATCATTTATTATATATGTCTCAAAGGATTTCATTACCTCTTCAAACATATTTTAGATTTTCTTATACGTTATCATATGTAACATCACTTAAGAAGATGTTGTCATTAAATATCCTAAGTAGGCTATCATATATAATATTCATTCAAGATGTTATCATAAAATATCATAAATAAGTTTTCATATGTACATTTTTTAAGATGTTATCATTAAATGTCATAAACTTGCACACACATGGCTAAAATGACATTAAAAAATTTTAGTAGTAAAAATCTTTGAAATAGAATTTTCTTCCACATAGGAAACAAGGATTAGAACAAGCCAAAATATTATTATTCTTTTGTAATATTGATTAATTAATTTCCTAGACATGTCTACACCAAGCATTTGAGATAAGAAAGAATGTGTTCATCATCATCTTCTATTACCTTCTTCTATTTTAGTGAATATTCATCGTACTACAAGTTGCCTCTAGTCTTCTTAGTCACCCTTTGTTGCAAATATTTTCCAATTTCTTCTTTTGAATATTCTACAATATATTTCATCTATTCAAGATCATATTCCTCAACTATTCCTTCATATGGCAAGTGTATAGATCTACAACATTAAAAATAGAAGAGAATCCCATGCACTCGGGTAATTGTATTTCATATGCATTTGGTAAGAAAAAATAAACACTTTAAAGTGTCCAATCCTTTTTCAACAATTTCCTAGACATGTTTGCACCAAGCATTTGAGATAAGAAAGAATGTGTTCATCATCATATTCTATTATGTTCTTCTATTTTAGTGAATATTCATCATACTACAAGTTGCCTCTAGTATTCTTAGTCACCCTTTGTTACAAATCTTTGTCAATTTCTTCTTTTGAATATTCTATGATATATTTCCTCTATTCAAGATCATATTCATCAGCTATTCCTTCATATGGTAAATGTATAGATCTACAACACTGAAAATAGAAGAGAAACCAATGCACTTGGGTAATTGTATTTCATATGCATTTGGTAAGAAAAAATGAACACTTTAAAGTATCCAATCCTTTTGCAATAATCTTTTTAATATATTTCTATATGTAACCTTTCTCTACTAATATGAGCCAAAACTAATCCATTTTCTTGAAACCCCTTTGTATTTCTTCTTTGATCAATACAATTGTTGTACTTTATGTTACTCTTCTACAAATTCTCTAACCTACTTGTGTACTCTTGTATATGTTTAGCCATACTTTCTTTTTCTAGTCCTTTCATTCCCAACTCTACCTCCACTCTCAACTCTACCACATGTCTAGGGCTAAACCTATACACAACTTGAAAAGCTATCATACCAATAATTTATTTGATTATGTTAGTACATTTAAACTCCACTTGGGTTAATGCAAATCCATTACTTAGTTTGTCTCCCACCAAACATATCAATATGTTTCCCAAACATATGCTCATAACTATTATGTTCTCATTCATTTGTGTATGGTAAGGAAAATTATATTTTAAATCAATTTATATCCTCTTGCACAAGTTTCTCCAAGTATGTCCAACAAACACCATATCTTTATCTAATACTATATAATCCTAGGTAATCCATGTTATCCACCACTTAGGTTTCAAGAATAGACTAACAATGTTTGATGCATTAAAAGTCTTCTAGCAAAAAATAAAGAGAGCCACTTTAAACCTCATGTACATTACTACAAAGATGAGATCATGGCTCCTCTAAGTTCTTTGCAGTCCCAAAATAAAATGCATATTGATGCTATTTCAATGCTTTTTCTCTAATTTATAATGGTTGGTATAATGCCTTATTTTGATACCTCATTAAATTCAAAAGTTCTCTAGTTTCCTTTGGTAAACATTAAGGACCATCTTTGATCTATAATTCTTAATAATTTTATCTTTCATATCTTTAAAAAATTGGAGATGTGGAGATAGCTCTTCATTGTTACTTTTGGTAAGTGCTAAGGAGGATCCCCGATCCTTGACAATTTAACTAATTAATCCTTTTCATGATTAGTATTTAGGTTTAATATTTTTCTTATTTGTTTTTAAATCTAGGTATGTGGCATGCCTAGCTCCCAAACTCGAACACTTTACACTAAATTATTCTTTTCAAACTTGGAGGTTCAATTTTTCTCCTTTTATGCACTCTTAGAGTGTTGAGGAATGTATTCTTGATGTCCTCTCATCAACTCTACTCCTTGATGATTAACATAATTATGGGTCATATTTTAAGACACTTACTTTACACATTCATTTCCCTTTATGTTAACTAACCTTTGATAGTGCTTGAGCTTTCTAGATATTTTATATCTAAGGAATTGATTTTATTTATAGGATCTTGAAGTTTTATTCACTAGCCCTTTTAACTAGGATTTATTGTTAATCTAAAGACTACCATTTTGTTGAAACCTCAACAAATGGCATTTAGAGATGCTAAAGCTTGCTCAACTAATTGTTTTAAAACTCATGAATTTTCCTTTGATATTGTTTACCATCAAGGGGGGGTAAAATTTATTAAAACAAGGAAACGTTACAAAGCAAGGGAATTAAATGGCCCTATCAAGTTCAACCAAGTGATCCAATTGATGAGACAAATCTGGGGGTAGTTGACCTCGATCCACTAAATTCCAATCATGAATATGATCAGAAGCCCATTTAGCCAAGCAATTAGCAACACCATTCCATTCTCGAGGAATATGAGTGAAAGTAATATACTCCAGAGAAGCACAGAGAGTGAGAATTTGTTCAACAATCAAAGCCAGTTTCCAGCTCACGTCATCCAAATACTGCCTTTTCAGTAAGTTCACCACAACTTGGGAGTCAGACTCACATATGATCCTTCGCCATCCTAATTGACTACCCCGCTCCACAGCCAATAAAATGGCCTGAGCCTCCATAAGATTATTCGTATGAAGACCCTTATACACAGAGAAGATAAACTGAACATCTCCAAAGCTATCCTGACCCACACCCCCAATGCCAGCATGACCCGGATTTCCCTGAGAAGAGCCATCTGAGTTGATTTTTAGGACTCCAAGAGGAGGGGTCCATCTTCACTCCCTATTCACCTTCGGGGTAGGATGCCTACATTTGTTGTGCATGAGCTGTCATTGCGGAGGAGGAAGATGAAGACGATTACAACAACCAACATCATGAGGGTCCACTAGAATAGTCATATCACACTTAGCCGCAATAGTTTCCCCTAAAGAGTGTAAAATTTTCCACCATAGGTGAGGGGCCATCAACAATGAATCCTGAAAAATCTGCCTATTCCTCTCCAACCACGGGTTCCAGATAATAAAGGAAGGCCCAAGCAACCTAAAGAAAGGGGGTAGAAATAGGGGCCTTGCCCCACCGTTCCCCAAACTCCACCAAAGAGGAATCATGCCAACAAGTCGTATTCCACACCCCCCACCAAAAATGCCAAATCTCCCTAACATAGGAACATTGGAAGAAGAGATGGGAGACACTCTCTTCACAACCATGACACAAAACACACATGGAGGGGCCTTGGAACCCACGCTTACATAAATTATCCCAAGTAAGATACCGATTTTGAGCCACTAACCACATAAAGAAGTTTCACTTGGGCCATGACAACTTGTGCCAAACTTGCTTCCACCAAGGGACCTCAATGTCCCCAAACAACTGCCTACCTAACTGCTTATAACCAGTTGCCGCAAAGTACTTTCCAAACAAATCCAAACCATCCCAAGCCAAGACATCAGGTCCCCTCAAAGAATTACAAGCACGGGAAGCCAAAATCTGGGAAAGCTCACGCCTATCCCCCTCAGACCCTCTAGATGGCCACTCAAAAGGATGCTTCCAGCGAAAACTTACAACCAAACCACCATGTTGTTATTTTGATATTGTTATTTTAATTATTATTTTTAATATATCTAATCCATTTTATGTTTAATTAGTATAATCTATGTAAGGGGAATTATTTTCAAAGATATTATGTATGAATACAAAGGCTTCCAACCTTCTTCAAATATGTTCTCCTTAATTAGTGATATAGGAGATATAAACTTGGGGCATGCAAATCTCCAATAATTTTTGTAGAGGCTCCATCTAAAGGAAGATAGAATATTTGAGGGCCAATTCATGGCCCAAAATAGGTTGGTTCAAGCAGTTGCATTCCTAGTCTTCGTATAGTCTCTAAAGCTAGTATTGGCCTATGCATAGAGGCATTACCAAAGGAAAAGGAAAGTGTTTGCATTAGTTCAATAAATAATATTATACATGAAACTAGATGTAATAGATAGAGTATTTTTCCTACCTACAGTTGCATAGTATGAAAATATGGCTATAAAGGAGGCATTCCAATATGATTAATCAAAGATAAAATAAGCCATGAATTGCAATGATGATAATTAGATAATATATAAGGGTAAATAAGCCTCCAAAATGTGAAGGTTTTACATGGAAGTGAGTTCACAGAGGATTCTCATGATGCCATTACTTTTTTGAGTAGAGTGATAGGGAAACTCAATGCCAAGGAATTCTATCCTTGGATTTTCTTCTTCATTATGTCCATCCTAGAAAAGAATAAAATTGATTAGTCATTTTTATCAATAAAATGATACATAAGAAACTAATATAGTTCTAAGAAGCTATATTTCTATATGAACTTTACCTAGTCTATGTGCTTTCCTACAAAGATAACTTGCTAGGCTTGAATTGAATAGGATAGATGCAACTTGGTGGATCCATTTTATATGAACATACGTATATATGATTAAATAATTTATCTAAAGGAAGTAAAACCAATCGAATTATATGTTCATCTTCTCAATCATAACGTTCATGGAAAATGATTAAACTAAAAGGTTGTTCCTCAAGGAAAAATAATAATTATCCAACTAGAGAGGTGGTTCAAAAAATTTAGAACCTTTCATATATAAGAATAGGAGGATCCCATAAGGCACATTTTAACCTACCAAGTTACCCCAACAATAAGATTTTATTTTTGGAAATCTATAAACAATTGGAGGAACTATTAAAAATGATATTATGCAAGCATATGGTAGACTTCCACTTCTTGATCTAGGTGGAATCTTAATCCTATTCCAACATGTACTATGTGGAAATTGTAGAATAAGATATAACTATTTATATAATATATCTATGTATAAGTTGAGGAACACGTTCAATCCAACTAGTAAATAATTATCTTACTTTCCAAGGATAAGCCTAATATGGAAGACTATTAGGATGATTTCCTATATGAATATGTGGTGAGGATAAGTATTACTAGTGGATGATCTTCTAATAGGTGGATTAATAAAAAATAGTTAGAATTCTCATCAAAATTTATGAAGAGAAATAGTGAGTGTTAAGATATACCTCTTTCTCATCCAAATGTTCCTATTCCTTCTTCCCCTTAGGTTGAAGTCCAAAAGAATAGGCAAGAAATAGTGAGTGTTAAGATATACCAAAAAAAAATGGCTACATAAGTAAATATCTCAACACCATTTGCAACACAATATAATGGTTTTTTATACTTTTAATATCTTTAATGAGGGGTTCCAATCACATTCCTCTACCTAGATGAAGATCTATTCACCTCATTTTAATTTTGGATCAAATTTGATAAGGGTTCCCAAACTACATCCTTGTCCTCCTCACTCTTCTTCTCCTCCACCTCAATGTCCTAAAATTCCTATAGGAGAAGCATCAGTGGAGAGTTATTTAGGGTTTTCAATATGGTTAGGATCCACATTTATAACAAGAAAAGACAATACTTTTAGCCAATCATAATCTTATTGAAGAAAGTAGAAATGATCAAGGCCCAACTAAATCTAAAAATGTCAATGCCATTATCTACTATCTTGATAGATTCACAATGGGAAAGGATTACATAGATAGCTACCACTTTGGTAAATAAAGAGGAAGTGCATATACATAGTTAAGGGACTATCAAGTGTTAAGGAATAACTTGGTCATTAAGAATGCAAAGGAGAGAAACAATCATGTTAGATAATATATTCCACCATCTTGAATAGAATAAGAAAATATGAGAATATACCCAAGAAGAATTGAATTCTGAGGTGGGTAAATTAACTTTATACATTAAATACCTCATGTGCCCACTAGAATTAAATACACAAAACCCAACCCTCGTATTAGCATTATACAAGGGATATCAAAGAAGGGATGTGGAAACACCATTAGGATGATATTCCTTTGTAAAATATATGGTTAAAAAGCTAAAAAAAACTTTAATTAAGTGCTCAAAATGATGATTGGTTGTGAGACCTTGCTAGGCTACTAGCCTTAATCCAAAATTTTTAAAACATGTTGCTCATATGTTGATCCACGTAGGATAACCCATGTGTGTTGTAAAAATACTATAAGATGTGCAAATACATTGAAACACAAAGTGAATATGATGATATAAAACTTACAAGTGGTAAAAAGATACAAACATATAGAAATGATTTAGGAAAGGGATGTGGATCTTATCAAGCATTCCAGAGATACATACAAAATGCAAGCATACATGAAGAATTTAAACAATATTAGTTATTCTACCCACAATATAATGCAACTCTTTGATTAAGCATAAATATTAGTAAACATTAATAAAAAATACAATATTTTCACCAATACCAAGTACCAACCATTGTTGCATTATGTTATGGTGGTTGTGCTCCAATATGATATGTTAGTACCACTTACTCATAGCATAATATTACATAAGGAGTGTATTTTATTTAAAATATTTGGGTTGAGACCAATTTATAGATTTTTGAATAAGGATTAGATGGATAGAATTGATTTAAAGGATAAATAGATCTCATTGCTTGAAATCATCACTTGAGTATGAGTAGAGTAAAGGTGACTCCAAATGGAAAGGTTCCATGATTAAGGGTAAACGAATAGTTGAGGATTCCTTTTGAAGAAGTGGATGGATAGGATTGGAAGGATACTCTAGAGTACTTTGAGGGTATGAGAAAATCTTTGGCCCATATGACATGTACTAAGGCCCATGTCTATATACACCTATGGAGGAGGTGCAATATTTGAGTGGATTAATAAGGGTTAGGAATGTAGAAGTGGGGGATTAATAGGTTAATTGATTTTAGCTCACTTAATGAAAATTGGATGAAAAAATGAGATTAAACAAATAAGATACATGCATATATATATATATATACAATAAGAAAAGGGGAAGAGAATAATGGTTTTTTGAAGTCTATTTTTCCCCAATTCACATGGTACATTAGAATACAAAACCACCTCAAAACAAATATGATTGACAATCACCTTTTATGGAAGGGTGCCAATACAATATCTATATGCATAAAAATATACACTCACAACAAGGTCATCAAAGAAGTAAACAAAAGAAATAAAAGCAATCAAAATAAATTTACTCCCTTGACGAAGGCCTCACTACTTCTTTTTTCTTCTCTAATCCAATGGATATGTTGGCTCAATCCATTATGCAACTCACATGAAGCAAGGATGAGAGTGATAGGAAAGAATACTTGAAGATTATATGAACTAACGAGAATAGAATTAAGAAGACTTGAAAGCTAGAAGATGATAATGAGGATGATAAATTATCAGATGATCAAATGAGAAGACAAAATCCCAATTTATAGATTTCGAAAGAACATTGAATGAACAAGATCAACTCAATCTGATGGTTGAGATTTAGCACAAGGATAAGTTAAAAAGGGAAAATGGCAACTAGAAGTGAAGAGAAAAAGGATTTGAGTGAAAAAGCAAATGGAAGCTTTTTAATTCCACTCATATATGCCAATTAAACTCAACTAAGTGTCATAGAAGACTATAACATGCACTATGACAAGGGGAGAGAAAAGGGGAGAGGGAAAAATGAGGTGTCCAATTAATAATTTAAAAATATTAATTCGACTCATAACTCAAATTAGCCAATTAATATGTAAAAATATTAATTATAGGAAAAAGGTGAAAGAATAAATAAATATTCATTTATTTATTTAAAAAGAGGAGACATTTTAATAAAGGAGATTGATTAATTAATTAATTAACCAACCTAAGGGAAATGATTTGAATAATTTAAGATACCAACCCTAATGAAAAATTAGGTCCCAATAGTGATAAATGATTGGCGAGAAAGGACATAATTAAAAATAATTGACCGAGATTGACTTGAAAACAATTGAAATGATTGAAATTGAAAAGGAGGCCAAAAAGACCTAAGGTTGATGATGAATTGATAAATGACTGAAAAAGGATTGAATGCCACGACAAGGGCTGACAAGAGGACAAAAAGGTCTGATTGATACCAAAATTGATAGATAAAAAGGTTGATAATTAATGGCCAAAAAGGACTGATTGATACCAAAATTGATTGATAAAAAGGTTGATAGTTAATGACTGATTAATTATCAACAAATAGGGAATTAGGTCAAATTGTTAAGATGACACCAATTTGAATGATTTGAAAATGATCTAATGCCAAACATAATGATTTAGGACCAGATGTGATTGAAGGAGACTGATTGGGGTTGGATTTGAAACGAACTGAAACTAGAGGAATGACACAATGTCAACATATGATGAAGATCAAATGAGACATAGAAGACATGTTAAAATTAGGTTTTGCAATGTAAGTGTAAACCAATTTTGAGTGTCTACAATATCTATGCTTGAGGTGGGGGTTTCTATTCCTTTATTTCTTATGATTGAAAATGAAGATAAAGATGATATACCGATAAAATAACAAAAATGAAGTACAAGTGAGAAAATGGAATAACTTGTGTGCACCTGGAAACCAAGCAGGAAAAAGATAATGTAGGTCTAATTTTTTGACTATCAAGACTACATAAGAAGCTATAACTTTGGATGTGGAACTATACTGAAGGTATCAATCTCCAGATAAAATTTGAGCAAGTTTTGGGAGGTATAGGTAACCCAGGGTGACCTGTACCCTACAACTTTGACTAAAACTTGTCTGGCAACATTGTTATAGGACTAAGAACCCATTCCTTTTTCGACAGCTAATTTTTCTTCTATCTGCACCCAACCCAAAAGGTAGAGTATAAGCCAATCATCAGTCGATAGTCTCCTAGTCACCATCATAATACTTTGAAAGTTCCATGCTGATATTGATGCAATTGATTGATTATTGATGTTGATGTAATAGATCTTTGAATCTTCATATTTGTTGATCTTTGCCTTGATTTGCAGATTTCTACTTCATAGGATGTCTTCAAATTGTGGATTCAACCTTGCAATTGATTTCATTATCACAACTAAAGTGAAATACTTTCTTTTTATGCCAAATTATGTAAAAAACTCAAAGGAAGTCAACATGAATTAATAATTCCCTCTAAAACACTAAGATAGGGTCTCGATTCAAATTTGGGGCCAAACCTTGAGGTATAGGTCACCGTAGGTGACTTATACCAGCCAATCAAGGTCCAACTGTAAATCATGGGTCAAAAATAGCAAGGAGATGTCAGATCTTGGATTACAGTTGATTTCAAGGTTTGGATAAAACACAAAGGCTACAAATGGTTACATAGGGCCTATGTCATTGGATGAATGATTGAATTGGATAAATAAAAAGGATAACACTTAGAAATAAGGGCTTACCTTGATTTTAGAATTAGAAAAGGACCCATATTCAAATTAGGTGTTCATTAAGTGCAATATGAAGTCCTATAATGCAAGCTAGAATGGAACCACACTAAGGCAGGTGTTAAACAATCATGATATTGCACACCACTTAGGTGCTTACAATTTAGGATGGTACATTTAGCCCCCACTTTAGTGAGATATGACACTACATGCATATGCAAGATAGAGTACAAAAATAATAAATGAAAAGGATATTCCAAAATTATCAAATGAAGCCCCTAGTGTGACAATACTTGCAAAAAAAATTAGGAACCACACTCTGCAAAACTAGTTTTTTAGTTTAAAAGAGCATAAACAACCTAGGATTACAAAGAGAATGATGAAATTCATGAGTAGCTATATGCCCCTTATTTTAGCTTGCTAATTCAGGAAGATGAAATAGGGCATCATGTTTACCACAACAAATTGTTAACGTGACTTTGTTGACAAGTAATAGTAATAGGGTTCAACATGAACTTGAAACATCCCATAGAGCACTTGGATTATTAGGGAACTAAAGCATGATCTTAGCACTACAAACGGTATGAAAATTGGAGCTCTCTAGCTCGAGATATGAATGATTAGGTGAAGAAATGTGATTGCAAAAAGAGAGAGAGACCATGAATCAAACCATCTAGCAAGTTGTGCTGCTTGCACCATAAGTGAGAGATCATTTATAATAGACATGCACTTTCAAGAAAGAAGAAGGTTGTAAACAAAGACGTGAATCTCCTAGAAAAGAGAAAGAACCCTTAAGTAAAATAAACAATTCCATGCAAGAAAGGATATCATGTTATAAAAGACACAAGTCAACAAAGGGGAAATGGGTCCTTGGGGAAAATTAGGATTGAAATGCTACCCTTTCCCACCAAATTTAAGGACAAGGATAAGAGGGGGAGACTATTATGTTGCTCACAAAGTATGATTGCACCTAAAATTGTACCATCATGAATGACAATGAGCCCCCAAATGATAGGCTGGCAATGTCACATAGTGTGGAGCAACATAATAGGAATATAGATGTTATTTGTAATGATCATGAGAAATGTAGCATTCATTGTCACTTTTCATTGTAATTATACCACGATCAATGAGTTGTTGAATTTAACATTTCAAATCATGACATTCATTAGTTCTATAGCCACAAGTTTGATGATAGACACAATAGAAGAATTGCTTTTCTTTCACTTATTAGTTTGTCATTTGTTTTTCAATGGAAGAGTAATTAAGTTGGCTTTGAGAAGCTCAAACAAAATATTATCTTGTTGTGATGAGAAATTAGGAGGATGAGTTATAGATTGATTGGACAAAGGAGGGGGGATGTTGGAAACGTAAACCATGTGTTAGTGTTTATTTTCCATGTATTTTGGTTTACACTATAGCTTATGCCTAGTTAGGTGACCTCCCTTCAATATTGACACATGCTCAAATGAGGTGTCAAGGCTATTGGGTGGATTTGGAGAGGTGTCTCAATTACACCATGATTTGAGGGAGGTAACTCACCTTCTCTCATGTCTAAGGAGTCATTCACTCTATTCTTGATTCCCTCTCTATATCTATTTATTCTTTCCTATTTGGGTTAATCTACAAGCTATGTGATTTAATTCTTTTTGCTTTGTATTTGCAATATTGATGTTTTTCTTCTAGGTCTTGTAGGTTTCCTTCATGATATTAGAGCAAGTTTGAAAAGTACTTCAATTCACAAATGAGTATTGTGGGAAGGTGTGAGAAGGTGGGTTGAAGGCACCTGGATCTTGCAAAATTTTTTAGCCCCCATTCACAACTTGTGCACAACTAGGGTAGGGCCTGTTTGGAGGCACAAATCTAGCAAAGGGGGACGAAAGATGGGTGTAAAAGAGACTCGAGGCTCCATTTTTATCCAATTATTCCCTGTTCATATGGGTATTAATCCCATGGTCACAATCAGCCCAAGGGGGCTTATTTCTCCTCCAAATTTTTCTCCCTCAATGTAAGTTTTGTTTGCAAAAGACATTTTCTCAAAAAATGTTTTCAACTTCTGAAAAGAAGGCCATAAATTTTGGTCACAATCACCAAAGGGGCTTATTTCTTCTCCAATTTTTTTTTTGTAAAATGAATTTTCTCAAAAAAAAAATTTGCTTGGCTGAAAACTTGCAAAGGCTATAACTTTTGCAAAAGCGGTTTTATTTTTGCAAGGAATAATAATACATTGGGTATATTATCGCACTCCTCCTATAAAGTTCCACATTATGTTCCAAATTAGCCTAAGTTTAAAGCACTACAATTATAAAGTGTCAGCTTTAGAGGCGTCAAAATAATCAAGGGGGTGTTGTGTGTTGCACTTCTAGATTATTTTTCGTATTTCTTACTAAAAACTAAAAAAATCTAAATTCCTAAGCAATGGATTCTAATTCTACTATATCACCCCTAGCCCCTTTCAATTATCATGTTTGGAAGTTAAATTCATCTTAGTACTTAAAAAAAAAGGGTTCTATAGGTAACAATGGGTATAGAAAAAGAACCTACTTTTGCTTAGGAAAAAGAAAAGTATTACAAAAATTGTGATCAAGCTTTTGGATTCTTATGTTTAAATTTATCTCCTAAATTAAATTTTTCATGTTGAGAGCTTGAAAACACCTAATGAAGTTTGGAAATCTGTTAACAAACTATTTGGGGCAATTGATGAACTTAAGAGTCATGAGTTAGAAAATGAACTATTAGGTCTAAGTCCTAGGAATTTTACAACTCTACAAGATTTCTTTACTAAGTTTAAATCCTTAAAGTTGCAACTCAAAGAATGTGGAATTGACAAAAAAATAGGATCAATTAATTCTCTCTATGCTTTCCAAACTAGGTCTTGAATTTTATGTATTTGTATCAACCTTCTATTCTACCAAACAAGCTCTTGGAGTCTCTTGGTCAATGCCACAGTCTTCTAAAGGAAAGAAGATATGGTCATGAAGAACATCAATGCATGAAAAAGAAAATTGAGCACCTCACTTTTCTACTCAAAACGAATAATATTGGGGTTATTGATTCTGTTAAAGCATCTTCATCAAATTAGGAAAATACTAAGGAGAAAGAGAAATTAAAAAGAAAGTCCTTGGTTGCTGCATCATCATCATTTTTTATCTCCATGGATTATTGATTTGGGTGCTACACATCACATGGGTTCTCAAAAGGTTGTGTTTTCATCCTTAGAGAAAATCAATATGCCCTTAATCACCTTAGGGGATGATACTCTAGTATTGGTTAAAGGGAGATGATCCGTTGAAGTTGAAGGAGGAACATTTTCAAATGTTCTAAACTCTATTCCTTCACTATCGACTAACCTCCTTTCAATGTATCAAATAACTCATTGAGGGAAGGGAATGAGAGTTCATTTCTCTCTAGATTTAGTTGAAATAAGAGATCTGCATAGCAACAACTTGGTAGCAATAGGGGAGGAAAATCACCAATCCAAATTATACACCTTCTCTAATTTTACCATAGATATTTCTCCAAAATCACTACTAACTCATTCAGATGAAGTTAGTAATTTGTGGCATAAGCAGTTTGGCCACCTTAACTATCAATATCTTGAGCAACTATGTCAACAAGATATGGTCAAGGGATTACCTAAGGTTTAGTTTTCTAAAGGACTTTGTGAAGGTTGTGGACTTGGAAAACATCCAAAAACAAAATTTGACAAAGGAAAATCATGGAAGGCAACACAAGTCTTGGAACTTGTTCATAGTGATGTTACAGGGGCTTTTCCCCATCCATATTTTACAAAGGATAGATATGTTCTCATGCTTATTGATGATTTCTCATGTTTTACATGGGTCTACTTCCTTCGGAAAAAAATAGAAGTGTTTGAATCTTTTCAAGATTACAAAGCTCTTGTCGAAAAACAAATGGGAAAAATGATCAAGGTTCTAAGAGTAGATAATGGTTGTGAGTATGTTAACAACCATTTTGAGTAGTTTTGTATATCAAAGGGGCTAGATCTACAACACAGTTCCATATTCTCCTCAACAAAATGGTATTGCAAAGTAGAAAAATAGATCTTTAAAAGAGATGGATAATTTTATGATTCACTCTAAGGGCCTCACACCATCATATTGGGTTGAAGCAGTCAATTATGCATGTTCTATTCAGAATAGAGTTCTTCATAAAACCTTAAAGGGAATCACTCCCTTCGAATCTTTGAAACAATAGAAACAACCAGTTGATCATTTCAGAGTTTTTGTCTCTCAAGCCATGGCCCACATTCCAAAAGAACATTGCAAGGCTATGGATCCAAAATCCAAACCTTGCATCTTTGTGGGATATCTAGATGGTGTAAAAGGCTATCACTTACACCACCCTACCAAACATGAGTTGTTTATAGGGATAAGTGTTAAGTTTCAAGAAACACCTCTTGAAACTATACTTGACACTTCTCACCATATTGTGGACTATTCAAATCTAAATTACAGTACTGATGATTTAGATCATTCACAATAGACTTTGAGTATAGCATCTTCTTATTCTTCTAGTTCTCACAGTGATGACAGTGATGAGGGTTCATCTTCATACAGTTCAAGGATTGCATTAGAGGTTGATATTTTCACACCATACTCACCCAAATCTCATGCTTTACATAAGGAAAATACATGGGTACAAGATTCAACAGATGATAGATAGATTCAGGAAGATTTTTAAGAGGGGCCACATGCCTTCCTTGCTTCACTTTCTGATCTGCAAATATTTAGAGAAGCATCAGGCATATCAGAGTGGGATATTACTATGGATGAGGAATATGATTCCTTAATTTGCAATCATGCTTGGGATTTGACGTCTCTTCCTAAGGGAAGGAAGCTAGTTCAATGCAGATGGATATATCAAAACTAAGTATGCAGCAGATGGGTTAGTTGATAAGTACAAAGCACGATTGGTTGCTAAAGGTTTTTCACAAGTTGTAGGAATTGACTACACAAAAACCATTACAACAGTTGCTAAGATGACTTCTATTAGACTCACACTTGCCATTGTCGTTGCACATGGATGGGTTGTACATCAAATGGATGTGAAGAGTGCCTTTATTCATGAAGACCTGGAGGAGAAAATCTACATGAAACAACCACCAATCTTTTTTCAAGATTCATCCTTAGTTTGTAGACTTAGAAAATCTCTCTATGGCCTCAAAGAAGCTCCTAGAGCTTGGTATGCCAAGATGGATTCCTATATCCTATCTTTAGGTTTTACTAGATGTCATTTTGATCCTAATGTGTACCTATTGTCGTAGGATGATTGACTTTTGATACTAGTTCTATATAGTGATGATCTTTTGATCACTGGGAGTACTTCTTCTGCCATTGCAGTAGTGAAGTCATCACTTTAGGACATATTTGACATGAAAGACTTGGGTCTTTTGCATTACTTCCTTGGTATTGATATTTCACAATCAGATTAAGGGATCACTCTTGCACAACCTAAGTATACTCTTGATTTACTTGCACGGTTTCACATTACTTCTATTAATCCATCTCCTATGCCCTTTCTCTCTAGAGTCAAGCTTGATAATTCTTGTTCATCTTTGGTTGATGCTACTTTGTGTCAAAAACTTGTTGGGAGTCTCATTTATTTGACTCATACCAATCCTAGCATTGCATATGCAGTTGGATTAGTTCTGAGATTCATGCAGGAACCTCATGAGTTGCACTAGAAAGCAGATAAGAGGATCCTCCATTACCTTCAGGGTACTCTTGGGTTTGGGATTCATTACAAAGTTGGTTCATTGATTGACTTGGTTAGTTTTACATATTTAGATTAGGTTGGCGATATTGAAAATCACAAGTACACTTCAGGTTACCATTTTTCACTTGGTCGTGGTACTATTAGTTCTATCAAGAAGCAGAATGCCATTGCTTCATCATCCACAAAGGTAGAGTACATGGGAGTTGTTAATGCAACTACTAAGGCTTTATGGCTTCAAGGAATTCTTATTGAGTTTGGCATTTCTTTCAGGTAGCCCACAATCATCTATTATCAAAACCAGAGTACCATTCATATATGCAAGAATCTACTTTAGCACCAGTGCACCAAACACACTGAGATTCATATGCATTATACTCAAGAGCTCATTCATGGTCAGATTATTGACTTAGTCTTTTGCCAGTCTTTAGAGCAGATTGTTGACATCTTTACAAAACCCTTCACTAAGAGAAAGTTCATCTATCTATGAGCTCTTCTTGGGGTGTGGTCTATATCATCAGGAGCCTCATACACTATAGCTTATTCCTAGTTAGGCGACCTCCCTTCAATATTGACGCATGCTCAAATGAGGTATCAAGGTTGTTGGGTAGATTTGAAGACGTGTCTAAGTTACACCATGATTTGAGGGAGGTAACTCACCTTCTCTCATGTCCAAGGATTCATTCACTCCATTCTTGACTCCCTCTCTATATCTATTTATTCTTACCGATATGGGTTAATCTATAAGTTGTATGATTCAATTCTTTTTGTTGTGTATTTGCAATATTAATGTTTGTCTTCTAGATCTTATAGGTTTCTTTCACCATGCTTAGACAAGGGTGATGTAGATTGCACACATCCTAAACCATATCCATTAGAATTTGAAATGTTAGGAGGATAAGGCTCATTCTTAGGTTGAATTGGATTGAAATGTATAGAGGCCCAATCAACATCCTTACATGTGTTTGAATAAGAAGTTTGGGTTTCAAATTCAAGAAATTTGTCTTTGTTGCGAAAGGTTGGTGTGAAGTCTAATGATCCCCAATAATCCTCTTGAGGAGGAGATGACACTTTTGTTTGTATTGGAGAAGGAATTAAAGAAATTTGAGGAGATTGATCATACTCCTTATCAACATGTTGTGAAGGATGAGAGGAACAAGGACTGTTGTTATATGTGTATGGTACCACATGATAATCGAGGTGCATAACAACTTTTACATCAATCACTAGTTTGTTTTTAGGTTGAGTGACAACTTTATTATAATCTTTGTTCTCAAGAGATTCATTTGTAAAAGGGAGATTATCAAGGATATCACCCACTACCTCCAAAGCATCTTCATGAATAGGAGAATTTTTAGAAGAGTGAAAAACATCACTCATTAATGTGTCATCTCTAGATATAATGTTATTGAAATGAATAGAAGGAATTATATGACCTTCTTCCACCATGATATCATCCTCTTGCACCAAGGTATTCTCATGGGGAAGGTACATATATAAAGTATAATCAACATATTTTTCTAATGGTTCTTCCCAAAGAGGAAGATCATTGAGAGAAGTGTTAAAAGTATCTTCTTGCATCGATATGTCCTTGTTAGGAAGAGAAACTTTGGGAGAGGAATCATTGAGAGGTTCATAAAGGGGATTGTTGTATATCATAAATCATTCTATCAGATTAATAAACCTTTGGCAAAAGGATGGCTTGGGGTGCATAGAGGAAGAATTAGTAGAGATAAAGTCATCAAGGGCTTCATCCATCATATCAAAGTCTTC
>VDFB02213522.1:35801-109166 GCA_007258455.2 Sequoia sempervirens
AGTATGATCAATCTCCTCAAATTTCTTTAATTCCTTCTCCAATACAAACAAAAGTGTCATCTCCTCCTCAAGAGGATTATTGGGGATCATTAGACTTCACACCAACCTTTCGCAACAAAGACAAATTTCTTGAATTTGAAACCCAAACTTCTTATTCAAACACATGTAAGGATGTTGATTGGGCCTCTATACATTTCAATCCAATTCAACCTAAGAATGAGCCTTATCCTCCTAACATTTCAAATTCTAATGGATATGGTTTAGGATGTGTGCAATCTACATCACCCTTGTCTAAGCATGGTGAAAGAAACCTATAAGATCTAGAAGACAAACATTAATATTGCAAATACACAACAAAAAGAATTGAATCATACAACTTATAGATTAACCCATATCGGTAAGAATAAATAGATATAGAGAGGGAGTCAAGAATGGAGTGAATGAATCCTTGGACATGAGAGAAGGTGAGTTACCTCCCTCAAATCATGGTGTAACTTAGACACGTCTTCAAATCTACCCAACAACCTTGATACCTCATTTGAGCATGCGTCAATATTGAAGGGAGGTCGCCTAACTAGGAATAAGCTATAGTGTATGAGGCTCCTGATGATATAGACCACACCCCAAGAAGAGCTCATAGATAGATGAACTTTCTCTTAGTGAAGGGTTTTGTAAAGATGTCAACAATCTGCTCTAAAGACTGGCAAAAGACTAAGTCAATAATCTGACCATGAATGAGCTCTTGAGTATAATGCATATGAATCTCAGTGTGTTTGGTGCACTGGTGCTAAAGTAGATTCTTGCATATATGAATGGTACTCTGGTTTTGATAATAGATGATTGTGGGCTACCTGAAAGAAATGCCAAACTCAATAAGAATTCCTTGAAGCCATAAAGCCTTAGTAGTTGCATTAACAACTCCCATGTACTCTACCTTTGTGGATGATGAAGCAATGGCATTCTGCTTCTTGATAGAACTAATAGTACCACGACCAAGTGAAAAATGGTAACCTGAAGTGTACTTGTGATTTTCAATATCGCCAACCTAATCTAAATATGTAAAACTAACCAAGTCAATCAATGAACCAACTTTGTAATGAATCCCAAACCCAAGAGTACCCTGAAGGTAATGGAGGATCCTCTTATCTGCTTTCTAGTGCAACTCATGAGGTTCCTGCATGAATCTCAGAACTAATCCAACTGCATATGCAATGCTAGGATTGGTATGAGTCAAATAAATGAGACTCCCAACAAGTTTTTGACACAAAGTAGCATCAACCAAAGATGAACAAGAATTATCAAGCTTGACTCTAGAGAGAAAGGGCATAGGAGATGGATTAATAGAAGTAATGTGAAACCGTGCAAGTAAATCAAGAGTATACTTAGGTTGTGCAAGAGTGATCCCTTAATCTGATTGTGAAATATCAATACCAAGGAAGTAATGCAAAAGACCCAAGTCTTTCATGTCAAATATGTCCTAAAGTGATGACTTCACTACTGCAATGGCAGAAGAAGTACTCCCAGTGATCAAAAGATCATCACTATATAGAACTAGTATCAAAAGTCAATCATCCTACGACAATAGGTACACATTAGGATCAAAATGACATCTAGTAAAACCTAAAGATAGGATATAGGAATCCATCTTGGCATACCAAGCTCTAGGAGCTTCTTTGAGGCCATAGAGAGATTTTCTAAGTCTACAAACTAAGGATGAATCTTGAAAAAAGATTGGTGGTTGTTTCATGTAGATTTTCTCCTCCAGGTCTTCATGAATAAAGGCACTCTTCACATCCATTTGATGTACAACCCATCCATGTGCAACGACAATGGCAAGTGTGAGTCTAATAGAAGTCATCTTAGCAACTGTTGTAATGGTTTTTGTGTAGTCAATTCCTACAACTTGTGAAAAACCTTTAGCAACCAATCGTGCTTTGTACTTATCAACTAACCCATCTGCTGCATACTTAGTTTTGATATATCCATCTGCATTGAACTAGCTTCCTTCCCTTAGGAAGAGACGTCAAATCCCAAGCATGATTGCAAATTAAGGAATCATATTCCTCATCCATAGTAATATCCCACTCTGATATGCCTGATGCTTCTCTAAATATTTGCAGATCAGAAAGTGAAGCAAGGAAGGCATGTGGCCCCTCTTAAAAATCTTCCTGAATCTATCTATCATCTGTTGAATCTTGTACCCATGTATTTTCCTTATGTAAAGCATGAGATTTGGGTGAGTATGGTGTGAAAATATCAACCTCTAATGCAATCCTTGAACTGTATGAAGATGAACCCTCATCACTGTCATCACTGTGAGAACTAGAAGAATAAGAAGATGCTATACTCAAAGTCTATTGTGAATGATCTAAATCATCAGTACTGTAATTTAGATTTGAATAGTCCACAATATGGTGAGAAGTGTCAAGTATAGTTTCAAGAGGTGTTTCTTGAAACTTAACACTTATCCCTATAAACAACTCATGTTTGGTAGGGTGGTGTAAGTGATAGCCTTTTACACCATCTAGATATCCCACAAAGATGCAAGGTTTGGATTTTGGATCCATAGCCTTGCAATGTTCTTTTGGAATGTGGGCCATGGCTTGAGAGACAAAAACTCTGAAATGATCAACTGGTTGTTTCTATTGTTTCAAAGATTCGAAGGGAGTGATTCCCTTTAAGGTTTTATGAAGAACTCTATTCTGAATAGAACATGCATAATTGACTGCTTCAACCCAATATGATGGTGTGAGGCCCTTAGAGTGAATCATAAAATTATCCATCTCTTTTAAAGATCTATTTTTCTACTTTGCAATACCATTTTGTTGAGGAGAATATGGAACTGTGTTGTAGATCTAGCCCCTTTGATATACAAAACTACTCAAAATGGTTGTTAACATACTCACAACCATTATCTACTCTTAGAACCTTGATCATTTTTCCCATTTGTTTTTCGACAAGAGCTTTGTAATCTTGAAAAGATTCAAACACTTCTATTTTTTTCCGAAGGAAGTAGACCCATGTAAAACATGAGAAATCATCAATAAGCATGAGAACATATCTATCCTTTGTAAAATATGGATGGGGAAAAGCCCCTGTAACATCACTATGAACAAGTTCCAAGACTTGTGTTGCCTTCCATGATTTTCCTTTGTCAAATTTTGTTTTTGGATGTTTTCCAAGTCCACAACCTTCACAAAGTCCTTTAGAAAACTAAACCTTAGGTAATCCCTTGACCATATCTTGTTGACATAGTTGCTCAAGATATTGATAGTTAAGGTGGCCAAACTGCTTATGCCACAAATTACTAACTTCATCTGAATGAGTTAGTAGTGATTTTGGAGAAATATCTATGGTAAAATTAGAGAAGGTGTATAATTTGGATTGGTGATTTTCCTCCCCTATTGCTACCAAGTTGTTGCTATGCAGATCTCTTATTTCAACTAAATCTAGAGAGAAATGAACTCTCATTCCCTTCCCTCAATGAGTTATTTGATACATTGAAAGGAGGTTAGTCGATAGTGAAGGAATAGAGTTTAGAACATTTGAAAATGTTCCTCCTTCAACTTCAACGGATCATCTCCCTTTAACCAATACTAGAGTATCATCCCCTAAGGTGATTAAGGGCATATTGATTTTCTCTAAGGATGAAAACACAACCTTTTGAGAACCCATGTGATGTGTAGCACCCAAATCAATAATCCATGGAGATAAAAAATGATGATGATGCAGCAACCAAGGACTTTCTTTTTAATTTCTCTTTCTCCTTAGTATTTTCCTAATTTGATGAAGATGCTTTAACAGAATCAATAACCCCAATATTATTCGTTTTGAGTAGAAAAGTGAGGTGCTCAATTTTCTTTTTCATGCATTGATGTTCTTCATGACCATATCTTCTTTCCTTTAGAAGACTGTGGCATTGACCAAGAGACTCCAAGAGCTTGTTTGGTAGAATAGAAGGTTGATACAAATACATAAAATTCAAGACCTAGTTTGGAAAGCATAGAGAGAATTAATTGATCCTATTTTTTTGTCAATTCCACATTCTTTGAGTTGCAACTTTAAGGATTTAAACTTAGTAAAGAAATCTTGTAGAGTTGTAAAATTCCTAGGACTTAGACCTAATAGTTCATTTTCTAACTCATGACTCTTAAGTTCATCAATTGCCCCAAATAGTTTGTTAACAGATTTCCAAACTTCATTAGGTGTTTTCAAGCTCTCAACATGAAAAATTTAATTTAGGAGATAAATTTAAACATAAGAATCCAAAAGCTTGATCACAATTTTTGTAATACTTTTCTTTTTCCTAAGCAAAAGTAGGTTCTTTTTCTATACCCATTGTTACCTATAGAACCCTTTTTTTTTAAGTACTAAGATGAATTTAACTTCCAAACATGATAATTGAAAGGGGCTAGGGGTGATATAGTAGAATTAGAATCCATTGCTTAGGAATTTAGATTTTTTTAGTTTTTAGTAAGAAATACGAAAAATAATCTAGAAGTGCAACACACAACACCCCCTTGATTATTTTGACGCCTCTAAAGCTGACACTTTATAATTGTAGTGCTTTAAACTTAGGCTAATTTGGAACATAATGTGGAACTTTATAGGAGGAGTGCGATAATATACCCAATGTATTATTATTCCTTGCAAAAATAAAACCGCTTTTGCAAAAGTTATAGCCTTTGCAAGTTTTCAGCCAAGCAAATTTTTTTTTTGAGAAAATTCATTTTACAAAAAAAAAATTGGAGAAGAAATAAGCCCCCTTTGGGCTGATTGTGACCAAAATTTATGGCCTTCGCAAGTTTTCAGCCAAGTGAAAAAGAAAACATTTTTTGAGAAAATGCCTTTTGCAAACAAAACTTACATTTAGGGAGAAAAATTTGGAGAGATAAGCCCCCTTGGGCTGATTGTGACCATGGGCTTAATACCCATATGACCAGGGACTAATTGGATAAAAAGGGAGCCTAGAGTTTCTTTTACACCCCTCTTTCATCCCCCTTTGCTAGATTTGTGCCTCCAAATAGGCCTTGCCCTGGTTGTGCACGGGCTGTAAATGGGGGCTAATTTTTTTTGCAAGATCCAGGTGCCTTCAACTCACCTTCTCACACCTTCCCACAATACTCATCTGCAAATTGAAGTCCTCTTCAAAATTTCTCTAATATCATGAAAGAAACCTGCAAGACCTAGAAGACAAACATCAATATTGCAAATACAAAGTAAAAAGAATTAAATCACATAGCTTATAGATTAACCCAAATAGGAAAGAATAAATAAATACAGAGGATTCAAGAATGGAGTGAATGACTCCTTAGACATGAGAGAAGGCGAGTTACCTCCCTCAAATCATGGTGTAACTGAGACACCTCTCCAAATCCACCCAACAGCCTTGACACCTCATTTGAGCATGTGTCAATATTGAAGGGAGGTCACCTAACTAGGCATACGCGATAGTGTAAACCAAAATACATGGAAAATAGACACTAACACATGGTTTACGTTTCCAGCATCTCCCCTCCTTTGTCCAAGAAATATATAACTCATCCTCCTAATTTCTCATCACAACAAGATCATATTTTTTTGAACTTCTCAAAGCCAACTTAATTACTCTTCCATTGAAAAACAAATAACAAACTAATAAGTGAAAGAAAAGCAATTCTTCTATGTGTGTCTATCATCAAACTTGTGGCTATAGAACTAATGAATGTCATGATTTGAAATGTTAAATTCAACAACTCATTGATCGTGGTATAATTACAATGAAAAGTGACAATGAATGCTACATTTATCATCATCATTACAAATAACATCTATATTCCTATTATGTTGCTCCACACTATGTGACAATGCCAGCCTATCATTTGGGGGCTCATTGTCATTCATGATGGTACAATTTTAGGTGCAATCATACTTTGTGAGCAACATAATAGTCTCCCCCTCTTATCCTTGTCCTTAAATTTGGGGGGAAAGGGCAGCGTTGCAATCCTAATTCTCCTCAAGGACCCATTTCCTCTTTGTTGACTTGTGTCTTTTATAACATGATATCCTTTCTTGCATGGAATTGTTTATTTTACTTAAGGGTTTTTTCTCTTTTCCAAGAGATTCATGTCCTTGTTTAAACCTTCTTCATTCTTGAAAGTGCATGTCTATTATAAATTATCTCTCACTTATGGTGCATAATGTGTTTTCCTTCACCAAGTATCCCCTTACGTAGCAATAGGGAAGGTGTGAATATTTGATTCAATTCTTTATCCTTTCATGAGATCCATTATATCTTTGTTGACTTGTGTCTTTTATAACATGATATCCTTTCTTTCATGGAATTTTTTGTTTTACTTAAGGGTTCTTTTTCTTTTCTAGGAGATTCACATACTTATTTACAAAGGAAATTTCTATTATAAATGATCTCTCACTTAGGGTGCATAATGTGTCATCCTTCACCAAGTATCCCCTTACCTAGCTATAGGCAAGGGGTGTATCCTTGTCTCTTCTCCCATCTTTTCCTTTTCCTTCCACTTGGGGGGAAATATTTCTCTTTCCTCTTTCCTCTTTCTTCATCCTCTCAAAGGATCCATTATCTCTTTCATGATTTGTATCTATTATGATTTGATGTCCTCTCTCACATGGAATTGCTTTGTTCTGCTTAAGAATTTTCATTCTTTCTTGCAGTATCTTCCTTGCTTTGGAGTGTATTCCTATTATACTTGATCATTCATCTAAGAGTATATAATGTGTTATCTTTTCTCCTCTCTTTCTAAGGATCCATTTTCCTTGGTGGAGTGGTGTTTTTTAATCACATGAAATCCTTTCTTGTATGCATTTGTTTGTTCTACTTAAAGGTTCTTTCTCTTTTTTAGGAGATTCACATCCTTTTTTACAGATTTTTACTTGCTTGAACATGCATGTATATCCTAAGAAAATTCCCTTACCTAGAGATTTAAAGTGTGTCATCCTTCATCAAGAATCCCTTTTTCACCTAGCATTAGGGGGCTAAAAGGGTACATTCTTGTTCTCCTCCCCCTCTTTGTTTTGAAGGTGTTATCTTTGTATAATAACTCCTCTTGAAGGTAGACATCTTGTTGACAAGGTCTCTTCCTTTCAAGGGTCTCTATCTACTTGTTGGTATCCTTTCACAATTATCTATTCCTTGGCTAGGAAGAGTTTTCACTCCCTGCTAAGGTTATGGCATACATTGATGTTTTAAGGATATCTCCTTGTTGTTGGGAGTAGGTATCCTTTTTCTCTTTTCATTATGTAGCCTTCTTGATCCCTAAGGAGACTATGCTTTCCTTAGGACTGATCATCTTTTGTGGATCCACATGGAGACAGTGCTTTTTGTAAGACTAATGTCGTAAGCCTCCCTTGTGCGCAAAATTTTTTTAAGCCACCCATGTATGCAATTTTTTTTCCCTTTTTAAGCCACTTCTATGTGCAAATTTTTTTTAAGCTGCTCCTATGCACAAAAACCTTTAAAGCCGCCCCGTGTGCAAAAACTTAAATTAAAGTAGAATTGACTAGCATAATGCAACTTGCTAGACCCTCAATTGTCCCTTCTCTCTTTGGGATGAGTGGAACTAGAATAACATAAATTGCTATACTTTTCACTCTTTCTTCTTTTTCCCTCTCCAATGGATCACTTGGCATAGCACAACTTGCTAGATGGTTTGATTCATGGTCTCTCTCTCTTTTTGCAATCACATTTCTTCACCTAATCATTCATATCTCGAGCTAGAGAGCTCCAATTTTCATACCGTTTGTAGTGCTAAGATCATGCTTTAGTTCCCTAATAATCCAAGTGCTCTATGGGATGTTTCAAGTTCATGTTGAACCCTATTACTATTACTTGTCAACAAAGTCACGTTAACAATTTGTTGTGGTAAACATGATGCCCTATTTCATCTTCCTGAATTAGCAAGCTAAAATAAGGGGCATATAGCTACTCATGAATTTCATCATTCTCTTTGTAATCCTAGGTTGTTTATGCTCTTTTAAACTAAAAAACTAGTTTTGCAGAGTGTGGTTCCTAATTTTTTTTGCAAGTATTGTCACACTAGGGGCTTCATTTGATAATTTTGGAATATCCTTTTCATTTATTATTTTTGTACTCTATCTTGCATATGCATGTAGTGTCATATCTCACTAAAGTGGGGGCTAAATGTACCATCCTAAATTGTAAGCACCTAAGTGGTGTGCAATATCATGATTGTTTAACACCTGCCTTAGTGTGGTTCCATTCTAGCTTGCATTATAGGACTTCATATTGCACTTAATGAACACCTAATTTGAATATGGGTCCTTTTCTAATTCTAAAATCAAGGTAAGCCCTTATTTCTAAGTGTTATCCTTTTTATTTATCCAATTCAATCATTCATCCAATGACATAGGCCCTATGTAACCATTTGTAGCCTTTGTGTTTTATCCAAACCTTGAAATCAACTGTAATCCAAGATCTGACATCTCCTTGCTATTTTTGACCCATGATTTACAGTTGGACCTTGATTGGCTGGTATAAGTCACCTACGGTGACCTATACCTCAAGGTTTGGCCCCAAATTTGAATCGAGACCCTATCTTAGTGTTTTAGAGGGAATTATTAATTCATGTTGACTTCCTTTGAGTTTTTTACATAATTTGGCATAAAAAGAAAGTATTTCACTTTAGTTGTGATAATGAAATCAATTGCAAGGTTGAATCCACAATTTGAAGACATCCTATGAAGTAGAAATCTGCAAATCAAGGCAAAGATCAACAAATATGAAGATTCAAAGATCTATTACATCAACATCAATAATCAATCAATTGCATCAATATCAGCATGGAACTTTCAAAGTATTATGATGGTGACTAGGAGACTATCGACTGATGATTGGCTTATACTCTACCTTTTGGGTTGGGTGCAGATAGAAGAAAAATTAGCTGTCGAAAAAGGAATGGGTTCTTAGTCCTATAACAATGTTGCCAGACAAGTTTTAGTCAAAGTTGTAGGGTACAGGTCACCCTGGGTTACCTATACCTCCCAAAACTTGCTCAAATTTTATCTGGAGATTGATACCTTCAGTATAGTTCCACATCCAAAGTTATAGCTTCTTATGTAGTCTTGATAGTCAAAAAATTAGACCTACATTATCTTTTTCCTGCTTGGTTTCCAGGTGCACACAAGTTATTCCATTTTCTCACTTGTACTTCATTTTTGTTATTTTATCGGTATATCATCTTTATCTTCATTTTCAATCATAAGAAATAAAGGAATAGAAACCCCCACCTCAAGCATAGATATTGTAGACACTCAAAATTGGTTTACACTTACATTGCAAAACCTAATTTTAACATGTCTTCTATGTCTCATTTGATCTTCATCATATGTTGACATTGTGTCATTCCTCTAGTTTCAGTTCGTTTCAAATCCAACCCCAATCAGTCTCCTTCAATCACATCTGGTCCTAAATCATTATGTTTGGCATTAGATCATTTTCAAATCATTCAAATTGGTGTCATCTTAACAATTTGACCTAATTCCCTATTTGTTGATAATTAATCAGTCATTAACTATCAACCTTTTTATCAATCAATTTTGGTATCAATCAGTCCTTTTTGGCCATTAATTATCAACCTTTTTATCTATCAATTTTGGTATCAATCAGACCTTTTTGTCCTCTTGTCAGCCCTTGTCGTGGCATTCAATCCTTTTTCAGTCATTTATCAATTCATCATCAACCTTAGGTCTTTTTGGCCTCCTTTTCAATTTCAATCATTTCAATTGTTTTCAAGTCAATCTCGGTCAATTATTTTTAATTATGTCCTTTCTCGCCAATCATTTATCACTATTGGGACCTAATTTTTCATTAGGGTTGGTATCTTAAATTATTCAAATCATTTCCCTTAGGTTGGTTAATTAATTAATTAATCAATCTCCTTTATTAAAATGTCTCCTCTTTTTAAATAAATAAATGAATATTTATTTATTCTTTCACCTTTTTCCTATAATTAATATTTTTACATATTAATTGGCTAATTTGAGTTATGAGTCGAATTAATATTTTTAAATTATTAATTGGACACCTCATTTTTCCCTCTCCCCTTTTCTCTCCCCTTGTCATAGTGCATGTTATAGTCTTCTATGACACTTAGTTGAGTTTAATTGGCATATATGAGTGGAATTAAAAAGCTTCCATTTGCTTTTTCACTCAAATCCTTTTTCTCTTCACTTCTAGTTGCCATTTTCCCTTTTTAACTTATCCTTGTGCTAAATCTCAACCATCAGATTGAGTTGATCTTGTTCATTCAATGTTCTTTCGAAATCTATAAATTGGGATTTTGTCTTCTCATTTGATCATCTGATAATTTATCATCCTCATTATCATCTTCTAGCTTTCAAGTCTTCTTAATTCTATTCTCGTTAGTTCATATAATCTTCAAGTATTCTTTCCTATCACTCTCATCCTTGCTTCATGTGAGTTGCATAATGGATTGAGCCAACATATCCATTGGATTAGAGAAGAAAAAAGAAGTAGTGAGGCCTTCGTCAAGGGAGTAAATTTATTTTGATTGCTTTTATTTCTTTTGTTTACTTCTTTGATGACCTTGTTGTGAGTGTATATTTTTATGCATATAGATATTGTATTGGCACCCTTCCATAAAAGGTGATTGTCAATCATATTTGTTTTGAGGTGGTTTTGTATTCTAATGTACCATGTGAATTGGGGAAAAATAGACTTCAAAAAACCATTATTCTCTTCCCCTTTTCTTATTGTATATATATATATATATGCATGTATCTTATTTGTTTAATCTCATTTTTTCATCCAATTTTCATTAAGTGAGCTAAAATCAATTAACCTATTAATCCCCCACTTCTACATTCCTAACCCTTATTAATCCACTCAAATATTGCACCTCCTCCATAGGTGTATATAGACATGGGCCTTAGTACATGTCATATGGGCCAAAGATTTTCTCATACCCTCAAAGTACTCTAGAGTATCCTTCCAATCCTATCCATCCACTTCTTCAAAAGGAATCCTCAACTATTCGTTTACCCTTAATCATGGAACCTTTCCATTTGGAGTCACCTTTACTCTACTCATACTCAAGTGATGATTTCAAGCAATGAGATCTATTTATCCTTTAAATCAATTCTATCCATCTAATCCTTATTCAAAAATCTATAAATTGGTCTCAACCCAAATATTTTAAATAAAATACACTCCTTATGTAATATTATGCTATGAGTAAGTGGTACTAACATATCATATTGGAGCACAACCACCATAACATAATGCAACAATGGTTGGTACTTGGTATTGGTGAAAATATTGTATTTTTTATTAATGTTTACTAATATTTATGCTTAATCAAAGAGTTGCATTATATTGTGGGTAGAATAACTAATATTGTTTAAATTCTTCATGTATGCTTGCATTTTGTATGTATCTCTGGAATGCTTGATAAGATCCACATCCCTTTCCTAAATCATTTCTATATGTTTGTATCTTTTTACCACTTGTAAGTTTTATATCATCATATTCACTTTGTGTTTCAATGTATTTGCACATCTTATAGTATTTTTACAACACACATGGGTTATCCTACGTGGATCAACATATGAGCAACATGTTTTAAAAATTTTGGATTAAGGCTAGTAGCCTAGCAAGGTCTCACAACCAATCATCATTTTGAGCACTTAATTAAAGTTTTTTTTAGCTTTTTAACCATATATTTTACAAAGGAATATCATCCTAATGGTGTTTCCACATCCCTTCTTTGATATCCCTTGTATAATGCTAATACGAGGGTTGGGTTTTGTGTATTTAATTCTAGTGGGCACATGAGGTATTTAATGTATAAAGTTAATTTACCCACCTCAGAATTCAATTCTTCTTGGGTATATTCTCATATTTTCTTATTCTATTCAAGATGGTGGAATATATTATCTAACATGATTGTTTCTCTCCTTTGCATTCTTAATGACCAAGTTATTCCTTAACACTTGATAGTCCCTTAACTATGTATATGCACTTCCTCTTTATTTACCAAAGTGGTAGCTATCTATGTAATCCTTTCCCATTGTGAATCTATCAAGATAGTAGATAATGGCATTGACATTTTTAGATTTAGTTGGGCCTTGATCATTTCTACTTTCTTCAATAAGATTATGATTGGCTAAAAGTATTGTCTTTTCTTGTTATAAATGTGGATCCTAACCATATTGAAAACCCTAAATAACTCTCCACTGATGCTTCTCCTATAGGAATTTTAGGACATTGAGGTGGAGGAGAAGAAGAGTGAGGAGGACAAGGATGTAGTTTGGGAACCCTTATCAAATTTGATCCAAAATTAAAATGAGGTGAATAGATCTTCATCTAGGTAGAGGAATGTGATTGGAACCCCTCATTAAAGATATTAAAAGTATAAAAAACCATTATATTGTGTTGCAAATGGTGTTGAGATATTTACTTATGTAGCCATTTTTTTTTGGTATATCTTAACACTCACTATTTCTTGCCTATTCTTTTGGACTTCAACCTAAGGGGAAGAAGGAATAGGAACATTTGGATGAGAAAGAGGTATATCTTAACACTCACTATTTCTCTTCATAAATTTTGATGAGAATTCTAACTATTTTTTATTAATCCACCTATTAGAAGATCATCCACTAGTAATACTTATCCTCACCACATATTCATATAGGAAATCATCCTAATAGTCTTCCATATTAGGCTTATCCTTGGAAAGTAAGATAATTATTTACTAGTTGGATTGAACGTGTTCCTCAACTTATACATAGATATATTATATAAATAGTTATATCTTATTCTACAATTTCCACATAGTACATGTTGGAATAGGATTAAGATTCCACCTAGATCAAGAAGTGGAAGTCTACCATATGCTTGCATAATATCATTTTTAATAGTTCCTCCAATTGTTTATAGATTTCCAAAAATAAAATCTTATTGTTGGGGTAACTTGGTAGGTTAAAATGTGCCTTATGGGATCCTCCTATTCTTATATATGAAAGGTTCTAAATTTTTTGAACCACCTCTCTAGTTGGATAATTATTATTTTTCCTTGAGGAACAACCTTTTAGTTTAATCATTTTCCATGAACGTTATGATTGAGAAGATGAACATATAATTCGATTGGTTTTACTTCCTTTAGATAAATTATTTAATCATATATACGTATGTTCATATAAAATGGATCCACCAAGTTGCATCTATCCTATTCAATTCAAGCCTAGCAAGTTATCTTTGTAGGAAAGCACATAGACTAGGTAAAGTTCATATAGAAATATAGCTTCTTAGAACTATATTAGTTTCTTATGTATCATTTTATTGATAAAAATGACTAATCAATTTTATTCTTTTCTAGGATGGACATAATGAAGAAGAAAATCCAAGGATAGAATTCCTTGGCATTGAGTTTCCCTATCACTCTACTCAAAAAAGTAATGGCATCATGAGAATCCTCTGTGAACTCACTTCCATGTAAAACCTTCACATTTTGGAGGCTTATTTACCCTTATATATTATCTAATTATCATCATTGCAATTCATGGCTTATTTTATCTTTGATTAATCATATTGGAATGCCTCCTTTATAGCCATATTTTCATACTATGCAACTGTAGGTAGGAAAAATACTCTATCTATTACATCTAGTTTCATGTATAATATTATTTATTGAACTAATGCAAACACTTTCCTTTTCCTTTGGTAATGCCTCTATGCATAGGCCAATACTAGCTTTAGAGACTATACGAAGACTAGGAATGCAACTGCTTGAACCAACCTATTTTGGGCCATGAATTGGCCCTCAAATATTCTATCTTCCTTTAGATGGAGCCTCTACAAAAATTATTGGAGATTTGCATGCCCCAAGTTTATATCTCCTATATCACTAATTAAGGAGAACATATTTGAAGAAGGTTGGAAGCCTTTGTATTCATACATAATATCTTTGAAAATAATTCCCCTTACATAGATTATACTAATTAAACATAAAATGGATTAGATATATTAAAAATAATAATTAAAATAACAATATCAAAATAACAACATGGTGGTTTGGTTGTAAGTTTTCGCTGGAAGCATCCTTTTGAGTGGCCATCTAGAGGGTCTGAGGGGGATAGGCGTGAGCTTTCCCAGATTTTGGCTTCCCGTGCTTGTAATTCTTTGAGGGGACCTGATGTCTTGGCTTGGGATGGTTTGGATTTGTTTGGAAAGTACTTTGCGGCAACTGGTTATAAGCAGTTAGGTAGGCAGTTGTTTGGGGACATTGAGGTCCCTTGGTGGAAGCAAGTTTGGCACAAGTTGTCATGGCCCAAGTGAAACTTCTTTATGTGGTTAGTGGCTCAAAATCGGTATCTTACTTGGGATAATTTATGTAAGCGTGGGTTCCAAGGCCCCTCCATGTGTGTTTTGTGTCATGGTTGTGAAGAGAGTGTCTCCCATCTCTTCTTCCAATGTTCCTATGTTAGGGAGATTTGGCATTTTTGGTGGGGGGTGTGGAATACGACTTGTTGGCATGATTCCTCTTTGGTGGAGTTTGGGGAACGGTGGGGCAAGGCCCCTATTTCTACCCCCTTTCTTTAGGTTGCTTGGGCCTTCCTTTATTATCTGGAACCCGTGGTTGGAGAGGAATAGGCAGATTTTTCAGGATTCATTGTTGATGGCCCCTCACCTATGGTGGAAAATTTTACACTCTTTAGGGGAAACTATTGCGGCTAAGTGTGATATGACTATTCTAGTGGACCCTCATGATGTTGGTTGTTGTAATCGTCTTCATCTTCCTCCTCCGCAATGACAGCTCATGCACAACAAATGTAGGCATCCTACCCCGAAGGTGAATAGGGAGTGAAGATGGACCCCTCCTCTTGGAGTCCTAAAAATCAACTCAGATGGCTCTTCTCAGGGAAATCCGGGTCATGCTGGCATTGGGGGTGTGGGTCAGGATAGCTTTGGAGATGTTCAGTTTATCTTCTCTGTGTATAAGGGTCTTCATACGAATAATCTTATGGAGGCTCAGGCCATTTTATTGGCTGTGGAGCGGGGTAGTCAATTAGGATGGCGAAGGATCATATGTGAGTCTGACTCCCAAGTTGTGGTGAACTTACTGAAAAGGCAGTATTTGGATGACGTGAGCTGGAAACTGGCTTTGATTGTTGAACAAATTCTCACTCTCTGTGCTTCTCTGGAGTATATTACTTTCACTCATATTCCTCGAGAATGGAATGGTGTTGCTAATTGCTTGGCTAAATGGGCTTCTGATCATATTCATGATTGGAATTTAGTGGATCGAGGTCAACTACCCCCAGATTTGTCTCATCAATTGGATCACTTGGTTGAACTTGATAGGGCCATTTAATTCCCTTGCTTTGTAACGTTTCCTTGTTTTAATAAATTTTACCCCCCCTTGATGGTAAACAATATCAAAGGAAAATTCATGAGTTTTAAAACAATTAGTTGAGCAAGCTTTAGCATCTCTAAATGCCATTTGTTGAGGTTTCAACAAAATGGTAGTCTTTAGATTAACAATAAATCCTAGTTAAAAGGGCTAGTGAATAAAACTTCAAGATCCTATAAATAAAATCAATTCCTTAGATATAAAATATCTAGAAAGCTCAAGCACTATCAAAGGTTAGTTAACATAAAGGGAAATGAATGTGTAAAGTAAGTGTCTTAAAATATGACCCATAATTATGTTAATCATCAAGGAGTAGAGTTGATGAGAGGACATCAAGAATACATTCCTCAACACTCTAAGAGTGCATAAAAGGAGAAAAATTGAACCTCCAAGTTTGAAAAGAATAATTTAGTGTAAAGTGTTCGAGTTTGGGAGCTAGGCATGCCACATACCTAGATTTAAAAACAAATAAGAAAAATATTAAACCTAAATACTAATCATGAAAAGGATTAATTAGTTAAATTGTCAAGGATCGGGGATCCTCCTTAGCACTTACCAAAAGTAACAATGAAGAGCTATCTCCACATCTCCAATTTTTTAAAGATATGAAAGATAAAATTATTAAGAATTATAGATCAAAGATGGTCCTTAATGTTTACCAAAGGAAACTAGAGAACTTTTGAATTTAATGAGGTATCAAAATAAGGCATTATACCAACCATTATAAATTAGAGAAAAAGCATTGAAATAGCATCAATATGCATTTTATTTTGGGACTGCAAAGAACTTAGAGGAGCCATGATCTCATCTTTGTAGTAATGTACATGAGGTTTAAAGTGGCTCTCTTTATTTTTTGCTAGAAGACTTTTAATGCATCAAACATTGTTAGTCTATTCTTGAAACCTAAGTGGTGGATAACATGGATTACCTAGGATTATATAGTATTAGATAAAGATATGGTGTTTGTTGGACATACTTGGAGAAACTTGTGCAAGAGGATATAAATTGATTTAAAATATAATTTTCCTTACCATACACAAATGAATGAGAACATAATAGTTATGAGCATATGTTTGGGAAACATATTGATATGTTTGGTGGGAGACAAACTAAGTAATGGATTTGCATTAACCCAAGTGGAGTTTAAATGTACTAACATAATCAAATAAATTATTGGTATGATAGCTTTTCAAGTTGTGTATAGGTTTAGCCCTAGACATGTGGTAGAGTTGAGAGTGGAGGTAGAGTTGGGAATGAAAGGACTAGAAAAAGAAAGTATGGCTAAACATATACAAGAGTACACAAGTAGGTTAGAGAATTTGTAGAAGAGTAACATAAAGTACAACAATTGTATTGATCAAAGAAGAAATACAAAGGGGTTTCAAGAAAATGGATTAGTTTTGGCTCATATTAGTAGAGAAAGGTTACATATAGAAATATATTAAAAAGATTATTGCAAAAGGATTGGATACTTTAAAGTGTTCATTTTTTCTTACCAAATGCATATGAAATACAATTACCCAAGTGCATTGGTTTCTCTTCTATTTTCAGTGTTGTAGATCTATACATTTACCATATGAAGGAATAGCTGATGAATATGATCTTGAATAGAGGAAATATATCATAGAATATTCAAAAGAAGAAATTGACAAAGATTTGTAACAAAGGGTGACTAAGAATACTAGAGGCAACTTGTAGTATGATGAATATTCACTAAAATAGAAGAACATAATAGAATATGATGATGAACACATTCTTTCTTATCTCAAATGCTTGGTGCAAACATGTCTAGGAAATTGTTGAAAAAGGATTGGACACTTTAAAGTGTTTATTTTTTCTTACCAAATGCATATGAAATACAATTACCCGAGTGCATGGGATTCTCTTCTATTTTTAATGTTGTAGATCTATACACTTGCCATATGAAGGAATAGTTGAGGAATATGATCTTGAATAGATGAAATATATTGTAGAATATTCAAAAGAAGAAATTGGAAAATATTTGCAACAAAGGGTGACTAAGAAGACTAGAGGCAACTTGTAGTACGATGAATATTCACTAAAATAGAAGAAGGTAATAGAAGATGATGATGAACACATTCTTTCTTATCTCAAATGCTTGGTGTAGACATGTCTAGGAAATTAATTAATCAATATTACAAAAGAATAATAATATTTTGGCTTGTTCTAATCCTTGTTTCCTATGTGGAAGAAAATTCTATTTCAAAGATTTTTACTACTAAAATTTTTTAATGTCATTTTAGCCATGTGTGTGCAAGTTTATGACATTTAATGATAACATCTTAAAAAATGTACATATGAAAACTTATTTATGATATTTTATGATAACATCTTGAATGAATATTATATATGATAGCCTACTTAGGATATTTAATGACAACATCTTCTTAAGTGATGTTACATATGATAACGTATAAGAAAATCTAAAATATGTTTGAAGAGGTAATGAAATCCTTTGAGACATATATAATAAATGATGTTTCTTAGCTTGTCCTATATAAGCCTTTGAATGATGGATGCTAGGTGAGGAGAGAGAACTTTTGGAATTATATTTTACTAGTCTAGTATATGAACTTCCAAATTGGGTGTCATATTAAAGAGATGAATACCAAAAGACGAGGAATATCGAAACAAGGTTGACTATTCATTTTATATTGTAGCATAAAGACAAGAAGTCCCATATGTACATTGGAAAACTTGGAGGGAAGAATTGTCAAAGATTGTTTAAGAGTAGCATTTACTTTGTTGAGTGTAGTCCATTGTTTTGGGTTCACAGTTCTATTTTAGTTTTTGGAATCTTTTCTAGGAGGTTTTGGAACTATTACATATCATATTTCTATGTTTCATTGCTCTCGAAACCTCTCTAGGGGTTTCATTGTAATCTTGAAATAATTGATTAATGAAAATAGTCATTTTCTCGTATCTTACGTGGGCAAATGATCTTTATTTATTTCAATTTTAGGGAATTATTTATTTTTGTCATTTTTATTATTATAGATCAATATTTGAAAAGAGTGAGATGTGTCTAATACATTTGTTAATCCAAAAATATTTATGATGTAGAAATTTGGGTGAAATCTTACTTAACAAACCCTTAATTTTAAGATATAGATTTAACAATTTGCTTTTCTAGATTTTATGCAAATGTGAAGATTTTTATTTTAATTTATCAGAGATGTGTGCAAACCCTGTAATAATGATTGGTTAAGTATAGATACAATGGGAAGGTGGCCATTCAATTGACTCCTTGACCTTAACTACATCAAAATCGCACATATGAACAACATAATTTATATTGTTACAAGGATTTAGGGGAAAGGACCCAATAGTTGAGCACCCTAACTTTGCACCTCTCAAAATATTACATGGCAATATTAAATCACTCCCAATTTTTTTATAGTAACTTACTTGGCAAGTCTCTTGCTGATAACTAAAGTTTTAGGTCCACATCATCAAATATGATGCCACATCAACATGCTTTTCGTTGAGGTGTCCAAAATGATCCGGAAAAGGAATTGAGACTAATAGTTGTAGACTAAGTCATGTTTTATTCTTTTGTCAATGTGGCATTATATGATTTGTTGCTTTTCTAGATCTAAAGAATACATTCCATTCAATTATCATACTCGTGATCGACACTAACAATTTTAATGTCACAACTACTAGTGTTCTAAAATTAAAAATATTAGACATTAAATCAACGAATGCTATAACAATTATCAGACCATGCTCCACTATAAGATCCTCTACCCTATATAAAATTTAAAAATATGAAAAAGCCAAAATTATGTAGGCATTGAGTAGCATAGCCTAGTGACAATCCGTAGAAATAAGTAATTAATTTAAATATAACGGCAAGAACAAACATCTTTTTACAGAATTAGCCTGAGATCACATCAAATCGCCTATTTATGCTAAATGTTTGTATTACAACTTAGATCCGAATTCCGTAATAAAAATGGTCACATTTTACACAATTTCCAGAATTAAAATCATTATTTCCCATCGCAAAATTCAAAAAAAATCCATTTCGAAGTGAGCTTTCAAATCTAACGAAAAGATTTAATAAAAATTTCGCTATTACCGATTGTATTGTAGTATCTGGTCTGCAGTTTGTATAACATTCCTTCAATATTAGAAGCCTGTTGATTCTTACTATTTTTCTAAATTGCAGTTGTTTCGAAAAGCAATTTGAAGCATGGTCTGGAATTTTCATTCGTCCTGGTTAAAAGAAATGGCCATAAAATATCCCCCATTTTATTCAGAACAGAAAATCTGAAGAGATTATCTTGCAAAACAGAGACGCAAAGAGAAGTAAACACGGACAGAAAAATTCTTCAATACTCTTTGCGGCGAACTTCACAATATCGAAATGGGCACGCTTAATGAAAGTGGAAGGCATATGACAGTTTAAATGAACTGCAAAAGAAGAATACGAACGGAAGAATACAAACACAATGTATAATTGAAAATAAATTACTTCTAAGGCTGGGGTCTCATGGGTTTCAGGCTCTATTTTTAGGAGGGGAGAGGAGGTTTCGAGAAGGAAAAAAATGGGTATAAGATTATTTGGAATCTTCTTTTGAAAAATAGTACTTAATTTTTTTCATTTTTTTTTAGATTTAAGCAGATGAAAAACCAGTGGGGCTAGAAATTTCCCATCAGCTTAGAAATTTAATTTGCCACTTATCAATTATTTGAGTTTGGATTTTCATTAAAAAAAAAAAAAATTGAAAGGAAAATGATATTTATTTACTTGTTTTTATTTCTTGTTTTTAAGAATTTTACAAACACCCAGCTTTTCTAAATTTTGGAAAACTTTTAAAGTGAACTGCACTACAAAATTCATGAGACCACCAACTTTA
Source organism: Sequoia sempervirens (assembly GCA_007258455.2). Lineage (NCBI taxonomy): Eukaryota > Viridiplantae > Streptophyta > Pinopsida > Cupressales > Cupressaceae > Sequoia > Sequoia sempervirens. The sequence goes on from VDFB02213522.1 coordinate 56,092, forward strand.
AAATATTCCTAAACAATCTCAGCAGCATCCACTGAAATTTTTTAGGAAGCCCCCTCCATATAACCCCACCCTGAAGTTAATTTTGATGCAATATCAATTTGCTAAAAGTGTCCATAACTCGGGAAAAGCCTGCATTAGTCTCTGCTCTTTTCCCATCACAAGCAATCCTTTCTCAACTTCACCCTCGCCTGAATATCTCTGTATCATGTACTTCTGTGCTGCATTATACCTCGAACGTTGTGTGAAGAGACCTATCCACAACCATCTACCCTCCTCCACCTTCGTTGAAAATATTATATTATTCATGGAAGATATCTGCAATGTCATACTTGGAGTAGTACAATTTATAACAAAGCATACAATAACGGCATCCTCAATGGGCAGTCGCTCCTGAACTAATGCTGGTTTGGAGTAAACATTTTTATTAGTGATCGAGTCAACGAGAGAGACAGTCCGAAAGGCGAAAGAGTAGAATTCTTCAGGGTACATATTAATATTTCTTCAGGCCACTTCTGCAAATCCTGTGCACATCAACATTTAGCCACATCACAATCGGACGAAAATAATTAGAATTCTAAATTCTTAGAAACCATTATTACCTGCATGCTCTGAATGCAACCCTCAACACCTGATCTCCTGTTTGCTCTGAGTTCCACACTCTTCAATTTTTCCAGGCGCTCTAAACTTTCTATACCCTGTACTTCCCACCTGGTATCTGCTCTCAACTCTTCCAATGCTCTGCAATATTCCAGACCTTGTATTTTCTTGACTCCGTAGCAACCTCGGAAAACAAATTCTTGGAGAGAAGCTGATCGTGCAAAGCTGGGAAGCGCATCCAACTCAGAGCACCGAACTATTGTAAGCTTTTTAATGTTCACCAGACCAGCAATACCCCTGATATTCCTCAAATTTTCACATTCCCTCAAATCCAATTCCTTGACTGTAGTTGGTAGAACTTCTATCTCCGTGAGATTATAAATACCTGTAATTTGAAGAGTCTCAAGGACAGGACAACAGTCTTGAGAGATAGAAATCTTGGACACTTTTATTAACGATAGGTACATACACTTAAGTTTGGACAAAGAAAAAGTCAAAGACCCTTGCCCGAGATTCAATTCGCTCGTTGGGCAGCTGAATATAGCCAGTGTTTGTAAATTATTCAGTTGCCTCATTGATATTGGTAAAGATTTCACTCCTGAAAAGAGTATGTAGAAATGTTCTAGTTTATTAAGACAACCTACAGAGTCTGGCAAACTCTCCAGCCCGGGACAGGTTTCAATTCGGAGATCAGTCAAAGATGACAAATGTCTAAGAGAGTTGGGCAATCTTGTCAACAGCTCACTCCCTATGTTCATTATTCGCAACTTGCTCAGTTGACCAATATTCATTGGCATCTCCCTCAAGCTTCTGCAACCACGTAAGTCGAGCTCCCTCAACGATTCCTGATTTGAGATGTCAGAAGGCAACACTTCCAATCGCTTGCACCCAGAAAGGTTCACATACTCGAGCTTTGTCATTTCTTCCAGAATGTCTGACCCTAAGGCCAGTTTTTCACACTCGTTTAGGTTCAAATGTTGCAGGAATATCAACTCCTTAAAAGAGGCTGGCAACGATCTCAACTTCCCACACCCCTCCAAACTTAGATGCCGCAGGTTTTTCAAATTGCCGAAACTGCCGGGTAGCGATGATAGCTCAACACACCAAATTAATTCCAGGTGCTCCAGCGATCGGAGAAGGCAAAATTCTGTTGGCAGATCCCCCATAGAACTTGCGCTCTTAACGACTACTTTTTTCAAATGACTGAGACAACCTATTGAATTTGGAAACCTCTGAAATTTATAACAATGAGAAATAATCAACCCTCTTAACTGCACAGGAGCCTGCAGAAAATTTCCAATGAGATGGACAGAAACATACAATTATAAGAATATCGCAATAAAGCTTTACAACAGCTTAGAAGGGAGATGCTTACATCACTGTCACTCTCCCATAGTTCTTCTAGTTGTCTATCACCATTTTCATGGAGGTCTAATACCCTCAAATTTTCCAATGAACTAAATGAGCTGAGATTTCTCTGCCCAACGTCAAAGCACCGAAGCCATAACAACTCTCTTGATATATCACCAATTATTTCATTGTAATAACTTCCTGTCACCTGAAAGATCTTTAATCCAAGCGAAGATGGTGTGAGTTCACAAGGTCCTCCGTTTGTGTTAACCATGACCTTCCCGCCCGGCGAGCATCGAGGAAACTCCTCAAACCCAATTCTGGATCCAGCTGTTGTAGAGACTATTCCTCGAATGCGAATTCTCTTGTCAATTTAAAAAACACAAACAAATCAAATCAAAACCTTAAAGAAACACGTATAGTTTCTCGAAACAAGGAAACAAACAGGTACACAAAAATTGCTGTCATGCCATTGATTAAAGAGACAATCAAATAGAGTATTAATCTCACCTGTGCTTCATTATAAACTTTAATAATCTGACGTGGAAACCAAATGCGGTATGGTGATTGCTGATTTGCAATTTCTCTTCCCAAATCTCTTAAATGATCATGCATTCTTATGTACTCACCATCGTCATCAATTTCAACAAGACATTTATTGAAAAGCCTTTCCCAACTGTGTAAAGCATTCCCTCTTGATGCATCCCAAACAGTCAAGACCAAATTTTTCTTCTCTCCAATAAAAAAACATGCAATATCTAAGAATATTTCCTTCCTTTCATCATCTAAAGCATCATAACTTATTTTTAACTTTTCTTTGATATTTTTAGGTAGTATTCTTGAGATCTTATCCAATTGTTGCTTCCAATAATCTTTACTAGAATTACCATATAATTGTGCCCCAAAAACTTTCAGAGACAACGGTAATCCACCACAAACATTTAGGAAGTCTCTAATTAAAGACTCAAAACCTGGAAGTGGTGAGGACCGCAAAAAAGCATGCCAACAAAAAAGTTGTTCAGCATGATGTGGATCCAGTGTTTTCATTTTATGAACTGTGGAAATGCCCCAAGGTCTAAGCACTTCAACTTCCCTTGTAGTGACTATGATCAAACTACCCCTTCCAAAACTGTCCTTGTTAGGCAAAAGTGCATCCAATTGTCTCACATCATCCACATCATCCACCACTATCAATACTCGAACAGATCTCAATTGGCTAGCAATCATACCCTTCCCCAGTTCTATATTGTCCACTTGTACATCTTTGAGACCAAGGGCCTCCAGTAGTTCTTTCTGCTTAGCATGCAATACATTTCTATCAGCAGCATCCCTAACATCAAATAGAAAACTAGATTTTTCCATAGTTTTATATTTGTTGTTAAAAAATTGTTTAGCAAGAGTAGTCTTGCCAGAGCCACCCATGCCCCATAATCCCACAACAGGCACAGGGTGATGGTGTTCAGCGAATTGAATTGTCATTTCAAAGTCATTTAGAATTTCATCTAAACCGATTGGATGTTTGGCAACCACAAACGGCACATTTTTAATTACTTTCAAAACAGAATTAACAATCTTCTTGGGCAGCTCCACCTCGTCACTATACATATGCAACAGCAGCGAAACCAAACACTGACTTCAATTTATACAGAATTGAAAGATTAAAAAAATGAACGAATTTGGTAGAAAAGATTAGAAAAGGGTAAGGATATTTGGTACTCACTCCTTGGTATTAACAATGTGACCAATTTCAAAGGGAACATTGTAGAGTGCACTTTTCCACTCCCGAAGCTTCTCTGGCGTGTGCCTACGCTTCTCTTCATGCCGGGAAAATGCATCAGCGAAGGCTCCCTTTGCATATCGGACATCATCAGGTTCGATATGGTAGAAAACAGGTACAATTTGAGTGCCAGTTTTGAGCATAAATGAAAGCTCTGCCAAACACCAAGGGGATTGGGCATAATTCTTGGAAAATATAGCTAGATGAAGTGAAGCACTGCTCATTGCTTCTTCTAATTCTTTAGGCAAAGAATCCCCCAATTCAAGCTCTTTTGAATCAAGGAAAACCCTTAAGTCCATGTCATTTAGGGTATTATAGAGAGCCGTTGCGCGCGTCTCTTTCACATCGGTGCCACGATGATTAAGAAATACATCGTAGGGCAGCTTTTTCATGCGAGAAGATAATGGGTATGGTGCCATGCCTTGAAAAGCATTTGTAACCTCAATCTGTGATTGACTAATTGTGGTGGATGCAGATGCCATGGAATTGGACTGATTAAGCTCATTCTGTGATTGACTAACTGTGGTGGATGCAGATGCCATGGAATTGGACTGATCTAAACGCGTAGAAAAGAAGAGAGAACACCATTCAAAGCAGGATGAAAATAGGCTTACCACTGAGTAAGTAGCAGGCGAAGATGTAGCAGCTGGAATTGCTTGATAAGCATTTTCATTCTCATTCTCTGGCTGACGCCCTGTGTTAAAATCTGAAGTAGATGCCATGGAGTTGGATTGAACTTCGACAGAAAGAGAGAACAAAAGATAGACCAATGCAAGCAGGGTTCTGAGAAACCGGATTGCAGTCTTTGTAAGACGAAAGGAGGAGCAAAGAGGTTTTGGGAAAAATACCCTACGGATACGAAGTAGGTTGTGATAAAGTTGTCGATCACTAAACATTCGTTGAGTGAATGAGACCCTCTTAGTTGCATAGTAAACCGTGTGTGAGAAAAGGAGAGTCATCTGACAGGCGTGTAGAAGAATTCTAAGAGGTAGACTCACTTCGTACACGAAAGCACGTGGCTCTCGTAAGGAATTTTATGCACCTGTCACTATCATGGAGTACGTCTTCATCAATTACGATAATTAAAGATGCCGAGTACCCGTCTGGGTCAATTGCAATTAGTAAAGATATCAATAGTCTTGGCCGATTACAATAATTTAACACACCTGTATGTTTCGATCAATTACAATATTTCAAAAGAAGAAAAGATAAACAAATGCAAGCTGTCTTCATGTGGAGGAACCGGATTGCTCGAGTCTTTGGCTAACTGCTTTCGATAAAGATAAATACCATAGGGATGCGGAGCTAAGTGTGATAAAGATGACAATGACTAAATGCATTAAGAATCCTGTTCACGTATCACGCATTAGGAAAATGAGAATCTTTATTAGGAATCTTGTTCACGTACCATTATCATTGTCTACGTCTGGCTCAATTATAACTAGTACTTGTATTTCAAGGAGGTGCAATGGTTACGACGATACTCAAATATAGTCTAGGTGATTTGTTGTTGATCATTGAGAGGTCTTCTATATAACAAGTACAATTGAGAAAAACATAATTTTTTTATTATTTTATATGATTATATTATTATTTATTTGAATGTAAATATTTATATTATATTATCATATTATATATAATATTAATATGTTATTATTTATATTATTGGTAATTCAATTTTATCGTATTATATTAATATATTATTATTTATGTTTTAATATTTTTTTATTATATTTGTATGTTTTATTATTATTATCATAATATATATTATACTTATATATGATTAATATTATTTATACAATATTTATATCATTAAATTTGATGAGGGATATAGCTAAACAACACTAGGGACATTAAATAGTTTTTAAAAAGGAATGAATGAGAAAGAAATATGTGCAACGCATGCACATATATGATTATATATATATTCATCGATATATTTAAAATTATATCGATAGGAATATTGGAGCGCATGTTTTTGGAGCTCCAAATTAAAGGAATAATCATCTTGTCCCTTTGGATTGACATGCCATTACGGGCTTTCCTCAATAGGTGAAGCCACAAATCATAATAAAAGTAATTTTATGTTTATATCTTAACTTTAAAAACAAAAGTCGAAGTAGCTCAAATAATTAGAAAACATGAAATATAGATTTATTTTTTAAATTTTGAAATGTATATACACCCCACACAAATTATTTAAAAAAATAATTTTTTAACAACTACACATTTTATATATTATTTAAATATATATCTTTAATTTTTTATTTATTGATTAGTATTTAATAATTTTAATTCAAATTGTTATTTAAAATTGATTCTAATTTACCATAGATATGATGTCGCACCGTTTTTCTAATTAATTCTAAAATAGCTTAGCTGCTGAAATCATTCTTGGCATTGAAATTGTATTGGTCAACTTTATCTTTCTTCTTATCATTGACTCTTCACAATCGCCTTCTACAAAGTCTCGATCATTTTGCTAACAGAAGTGGTCGACATATTCCATCGTAGTGCAATGTAAGGTAAGAATAAATGTAATTAGGAATAGTCTGAAGCAAAGATTAGATTAAGTACTATATTTTCTCCCCATTACAAAAACAGGGCTGAGCCTCAAATTGAAAATTGAGAATTAAGAACTCCTCTGAATGAACTTTCAGAGCTATGAACAAGAAGCTATACAGAGCTACTGCATTTGACGATGTGAAGGCACTTGAAGAATTGCTCCATCAGCATGTGGATATATTGAATGAAGTTAGTTGCAGGGAATAGTGTTCAACCACAAAGTCAGCTGAAAGGTTTTTTTTTCAAATATTGATAAAACTTTTCCTCGTTATTAATAGGATAAATCATATGCCTTCTTCAACTTAACCGTAAAAATTAAGGGTAGATATTTTAAATACTTTCATTTTTTTTAAAAAGGTTGCCATTTGATAAGTAGGAGGTATTTTTCCACAGCGTGCCAAATTATGATATTGCTATCAGGATTCAACCGTGTAGTTTCAAGTCAAACTCATTGACCCATGTTTTATGAGCAGTGGTTCAACAAGAACCCATCTCTCATGATATCGAATGGTCCACTTAGCACTCATTGCATCTAGGTGATGCTCACAGAGGTGAAGCACTGGTCCATCCCGGGAGGTCACCCATCCCAGTACTGCTCCAGCTCAGCGCTTAACGGGGAGTTTTCTCAAGGTTAAGCCCGCAGTTGATACCATTGCAAAACCTTCAGCAAGTGTTGTGCCTTATGAACCATTCATAATAGAGCCCCTTTAGCTCATCAATTGATAAGTAGGAGGTATTTTTTTCCACAAGCGTGCCAAATTATGATATTGCTATCGGATTCAACCGTGTAGTTTCAAGTCAAACTCATTGACCCATGTTTCATGAGTAGTGGTTCATAAGGCACAACACTTGCTGAAGGTTTTGCAAATGGGGTAACAACTCAAGCGGGCTTACCAACCTTGGAAAGCTCACGCGGCGGCGAGCTAGGCAATGATGGACCAAGACCTGAATTCCATCTTCTAGATCACCTGAGTGCTAAGTGCTAAGATATCATGAGAGATGGGTTCTTGTTGAACCACTACTCATGAAACATGGGTCAATGAGTTTGACTTGAAACTACACGGTTGAATCCTGATAGCAATATCATAAGGTTGCCATTTGTTTAAGCTTTCAGGTAAAGCTGCAGTATCAAAAAAATCAGACAGAGCAGATCCTCTGTAAATGTAGAACAAATCGTGCACAAAAATAAAATTTGTATACAAAAATAACTTGAAAGAACTCTCCCCAAAACATAGTTACAGAAGCAGTAATGCATGGAAACATAAATCTCCACTGTTGCTCTAACACAACTAAATAATTTAACACTCCTTCCAGGACAGTTTCAAGGAACCAGAGAGGTGAAAGTTCTGCAGATGTATTGTGTTTACTGGTTGCTGCCCGAAAAGAAGAAAGAAGCAGGACAATAGATCTCCATGAGATTTCTTGAATCTATCCAAAAAATTTAAAAAAAGAGCAATGCCAAGTAAAACTAACAATTTTCTATATATAACACAAAGATAACTTAAATAATTTTCCCCCAAACCGTAGTTACAGAGAACCGATGTATACTCTAGCACAAAACATAGTTACGGAAGCAATGATGAATGCTCTCTAACACAAGAACACAATTTAGCATTGCTTACAGAAGAGTTTCAAGGAACCACCGGAGTGAAAGATCTGCATGTGGACTGTGTTTTCTGGTTGCCACACAGACCGAAGAGGAAGGCAGCAGGGCATTCGAGCAGACAGTTATCCACAAAGCTTAGCTGTGCATTATCAGGTGACAAATAGAAAAAGGATGCAGGAATCTGGTCGAAGAGATAATATCCAGAAAGAAACAAGTGAAGCAGAGGTTCCTTACCAAACAAGCTCGAGGAGGCTTTCAATGCGTACATAAAGGAATAGTTCGTATGAAGTAATAAAATTGCAGAGAAAGCAAAGAAAGCCTTGGCATGGTGGCCATGAAAGTGGGGAGAGGGCCCCGTATTTGGTTGAAGCTCAAATCAACAACAATAACCTCATTGTTAGTCCCGTAATTTCTAGGCACCTGGATAGAAGTAAATCCATTATGAGACAGAGTTAGCTGTTGCAGCGACGGGTGATTGAAAAACCCTGACTACAAATCGCCAAAAAGTTGGTTGTTGCTGAGGTAGACAACCTGAAGCATCTCAAGACACAATGTGTCAAAAAGCCGATTATTTCTCAGGCTTAGCTCTACCAATGGTTGTAGAAGGGCATTCACTGAAAAGTTACCACAGATCAAATTATCATTCACGTCCAAGAAAGTGAGGCTTTACACTTTGCTTAGGTTAGGGAAATCACCGCTCAATGGGTTGCCCTGCAATTCCAGTCTGGTTAGTTTCCTTAAACCATCGAGCACCTGAGGAATCGAACCCTAGAGGATGTTATTATCGAAAGATAACTATTCCAGGATTTGTAAACCCCCAATCGACTCAGTAATTTTATCGGAAAACCAGAAAACCGGTTGTGAGAGAGTAGGAGTCGTTGAAGAGACAAGAAGTTTTGAAAGGATAGGGAATCGGCCCCGCAAAGAAGTTGTTGGAAAGATCTAGAATCTACAGAGCGGTAAATTTGGCGATGGCCGGAGTTTGGTTTGTTGGCATTGACATTGGCATGTTGGGATTGATGTCAACCATTGCACATAGAATGATGTTATTCATGTTGGATATGATGTTATTCAGGACATTGTGGAGATCATTGAATGAGGCATTGAAGTCAGACAGGATAGGAATGAAATCATTCATGGCATGCATATATTCCAGAGAACTCAGATAGGCATATTTTGTTTTTGATGACACCAAATTGAGATTCTGATTGCAGATTTGAAATGGGTTTTTCCTTAGCTTTCCAACGATATATAACACTCTTGGTAATGTTTGCATTTGACAGGGCAATTCGATCTGTTTTACCCTCTCGTCTTTAGGGTTTATTAGAAATATGCAGAAGGGTCTAAGGTTGAAGGAAATAATAATTAAATAATTATTATTTAATTTTTTGGTCTCTAGAATTAATATTTTCTATTTTCCTCATAATTGGCTAGCGAGGTCAAGTCACTTAAAGTGACTGCTTGAAGGCTTTAATTGTCATCTTCATGATCGGCCCTGTCTACCGATTACCACCTATGGGATAAAGGCTTGGAGTGAGATGACTTGGCAGAGTGATGTGTAAAGGTTGTCAATGTGGTAGATGACATGGCTATTTGGTTGGCTGTCAGAGTGTCGTGGCCTTGACATATGTCAGAGAAGTATTCCCCTCCAAGCGCACGCTATCCACCCATTCCATTTGGTGGATCCCGCTGTCAGAAGGAAGAAAATTCAAGAAGGTGACGTGGTTGAACCATTAGCTATTGTGGCTCTGCAGCTCTGACGACTATCAGAGGAATATTCGGCTCCGAAGCAACGCGGTCCACAAATTCTGTGTGGTGGTTCTAGTGGACCCTCTGCTGGTAGGTTGACAAGTCAAGGCAGGATCTACAGTTATCGTGACTCTGTGGCCCCTGACATTTGTTAGATGTCGGAGACCTCTGAGTGCTCGTGGACCATCCGATGGTCCAGGTGGAAAGGTCGACCCAAGCTATCAGAAGGTTGTCAGGAAGATTCAAGATCAACGGCTCTCGTGAACATGGAGCGCTGATTCTGTCAAAAAGGAGATACTCTCCGGAAGCACGCTGATCGTTGGATGCAGAATAAAGGAAAAGTCTTCAGGGGCTCATAGATGTTATAATCCAATGATTTGAATTTAAAGTTAAGAAGATCAACGACCTATGTTTTAATTGGTGACGTGTATGAACATAACTCTTGGTGCCAATAAGAATATGAATTGAAAATATTATTTCTTGCGGACAAAGAAGGAAATCAGATTGTCTTGAAGATCAATTTTTGAAATCAAATTAAATATTTGATTTCTCCAAATTGTCAGATTGTTTTCATTGGTCATACATGTATGTTGTGAATAGATGATTGGTTGTTTGTGCATGGCAAACAAATCAGAAGCTCCTCTCAGGGTGGTTGTGACATATTGTAGAGACATTTGCTTCAAAATTGAAAATGGTGCATTTAATTCAAATGGCTACTAGTCTCGAAAATGCAAAGGATATCAGATTTCATGCAGAGCTCAATAAGATTATTCTTCTAATAGCATTTTATTTTGGCTACCCCTGTTCTTGGAAGTTGATGGAAAATCTGATCTCTTTGTGTAACTCGAGAAGTACATTAATTTTGTAAGTGGTAGAGGATGAAGTAGATGCAGATGAAGACCATATATACATATATAGAAGTTCAAATTGCAAAACTTATGTTAGTTGGTTGGTTGATGTCCTATGCATATATCTTTGAGTTGAACTGTAAGGTTGATGATCAAGGTTAAATAATAGAGACAAAGAGAGTGAGAAGGCATGAACATCAAAGCTGAATAGAACATGTAGATGCAGAGGAAGTAAAGATTAGAGAGAGTGTTCAGAGAAGAACATACCAGAGAGGTGTATGAACTCTGATGCAGCTATTGTAAGCATTGTTTGTGTTGCAGAACTCATCTGTAACCAAGTAGTTTAATGTACTTAATTTAATCATTGAAATCAACTGAGTTGGTGCTCATTTTAGGGGTTGGTGCTCCTTGAAGTAGATGCTTCAAAATCAGGGGTTGGTGCTCCTTTGGATTGCAGTCCATAAACTAAGTCAAGGATTGATATTCCTTTGGTTGGGTGCCCATAAAACCTGTAACAAAGCTTTCATTTGTGAGGCTGGATTAGGTCAATAGCACCTAGCAAATTTTCTCACCGAGGTTTTTCCCACATAGGGTTTTCCTCGCATATCTTGTGTTATGAGTTGCTTATTGTGTGCTTGATGTTCTTAGCCTACTTGATGCATTTTATAAGTTTGATTTGATAGCCTTTCATTGATGTATTGTTTAAGCATTGAGTTCATTGAATCCATTGATTATGCTTACTTGAAGTCTTAGATCATGCTTTTATGTTTAAGCCTCAAATTGATTAGATTAGGTAAAATTTGATAACCACTAATTCACCCCCCTTCTCAGTGGTGTTTGTGTTTGTGTTCCTTCAAGGTTGCCATTGTAACTGGCGACATCAAGAGTGATTTTTGTCACTTTGGCTGGATTTGTAGTGCATCAAATTTTGCAGGTGAAATACTAACCGAAGGCTGTGTCATAGGGATCCACTAAGAAATCCCATGAACTCAGATAGGAGGCTGCAAGAATCAAACTCAGTTTCACTAAGTCTTTGAGCTCTTTCATGGCTTCCACATTAGGGCCCACTATGACAGCTTGTGTAAATCAAATCAGTGTACTATTATAGAGAAAAATCCATTCCCACATTTTCATTTTGGTCAGAGGCTCCTACTTTCCTTCAACCGTAGTTTTGAATCTCTGCAACATGGAAATCTAGTTTAAAGGATTTTTGAATAGTGCGCAAACGCTTACGTACACTCAAAGCCACTAGGAAATACCAATATAATTATTGAACGTGGCAGAGAAAGTACGACTATCTAAAAACCAACATTGTTTAATGACGATTGCTATTGACAAAAAAAAAACCGGCGTGAGACAAATTCGGTGGGAGTTTCCCACATATAATAGCCTATAGGTTAATAATAAAGATACCACACCGCTAGTTTGGGTCACTTGCACTTAGGTAGTAAAGAAATCAATAGTTTTGGTCAATTACAATAATTTAAAAAAACTCCATGTTTCAATCAATTGCTATATTTTACAATAATTTAACACACATGTATGTTTCAACCAATTACCATATTTTAACCAGCCTTAAAATCTAACTATTCAGATTTCAGCTTTGTTTTTTATGTTTTGTTTAATCAGTTACAATATTTTAACATAAAGAAAAATCAACAAACACAAGCACACTTCTTGTTGAGGTATCAACTTGCATCTTTGTATGACGAAAGGGGCAAATAAGAACTTTTGTTAAAGATAAATACCATACATATGTGAAGTAAGTGTTGATAAATATGACAGTAGATAGATGCATTTATTGACTGAGCGTGCATAGGAAACCGAGTGTAAGAAAAGCAGAATCATCTGAGAGGCATGTAGAAATATTATAAGAACTATGTAGAAGGATTCTAAGAGCTAGACCTACTTGTTGGATAAGTGAAGTCCAACCAATTTCTTACTCTTTTCCCTCTGCTCGGAGCCTCTTGGCATTCCATATGTGGTGACTCTAAAATACATATTACAGTGTGGATAATGTAATTAATTATGTATGGTTGTAGCTTATCAACTGTTGTATGTACAAAGCATAAATTAATTAGAGATTTTTCTCTGCTTGAAAGTGGATGTAGTTTTTATGGTGAACCACTATAAAATCAGTGTTTTGTGTTTTTGATTATTTTGTGTTTTAATTCCTATAGACTCTCCTACAACTCTGCAGTCACAAGACCTGCTTGAGGGATTGATAGAAACATGAAGATGTTGCAAGCAGGTTAGCCTGCAGTCCGCATGCGCATGACTAAAATCACAAGTTCCACGCGACAATATGCGATCCCACAAACCTCCTATCAATTCACGGTAGAAGTCGCCACGTGTTGGCACCGCATACATTTGAAAAATAGAAAAGAAGGAACACCCAAATCTCACCAATCCTCGCCAATCGACCATGTGCCTGTATCACGGATGGTCTCTTTTGAAGAGCATAAAGAAGTAAGGGAATAAGCAGAACATGCCATGTGTTGAAGTGGATGAAGAATGTAAGAGACTCCTAACATTAAGAAGACTGTGATCTCACCATTAGCTAGCAAAGAGTAAGGGTAGACCTATACATGCAATATGATTAAGATTAAAGAAGATGCCAATGTGGAAAAAAAAAGAATTAACACCCAAATCATCTTGACCTAAAATAGGTGGTGACCATACCATTCATGTTTTCTTAAACAATAATGTGGAATCTCTAGCACAAAGGCAGTTGCAACCATTGCCATGATGAGGCATACACACGACGGGTATGTAGACATGGTGGTTGTTAAAATCTCTAAAATCCTGGAGACATAGGGGGAGTTAAAAGGAAGGCCTAGAGGCATTTGAAGGCATTGAATCTTTTAGGTCCCAATATCTGGGGAATTCAAAGGGGTTTTTTTGGATGGCCATTCATTCTAAAAATTATTCTTCAAGAATCAATGTAATTAGTAGCCCATATTCAAACCTTAGCATGTATGTTTTTAATAAAACATTCAAATTGTGCCTATGTTTTCCTTTGAGTCTATTTTATTTTCAGAATATGCTCTGTGTCATCTCAAATGGATGCAATTACCATACACATATGTTAGCTTTTCTATTTCATAATTAATCTGTGGGTTATGAAACATGTGAGATTGTTTACTTGTCCATTTTCCATAGCTTAAGAATTAGATTATGCACTTAGTGAGGTTGAAGAATGGTTAACTATTGTGAAAATCCTTATGGATTCAAATCTTTCTATCAAGACTCTACCGGTGCATCCACAGTGAGAATTTGAATATCATGCCTTATGTCTAAGTCACTTTGTGCATTTTGCTCTCCTCCCAACAATGAAGGGTTTGTGGTCTACTATGCTTAATTCCAAAAAATATGGTTTCCTATGTTCTCTATGGAAAGGGAGTTTAAAATGTTGTAAAATATTTTCTCTGGCGCATCACCTTAATTAGAATTCATCCCTTTCTCTCATTTCCTTTTTCTCCCCCTCAAAATATGAAGAACCTACTTCTAAAATCTTGAAGGTTGTTTCATAGATCGTAATACGAGTCTCATCATCTATGAAAATTCTGGACTGCCCTGCTCTAAGGTGCAAGCCTTTTGAGGATCAACAGTTTTAACTTGCACACTCAGTGGGACCACTAGAACTTCATCGCTAAAGAATTGGTGCATTATTTGGTATATCGATTCTCAAAGAGGTGCATCTTAAAGCACTCAATGACCTAGTATAAGCAAGATTAGGTGTTCTATTTCAATAGGATATTCACTTTGCCTTAGACTCGCAATTGCAGATATACTATTGACTTTATGCCTTAGTATGGAGATATTCTTTGGACAAAAAATAATTCATTCCCTTGTTTACAAGAATGTAGATCTCTTTCCTCCTCATCAATAATATCAAGCCAAAGTCATAGCAGATTTCATTCCAAAGCTGTTAGGACCATACCGCATATTCTCACCCCATGATTATCTCTCTACCCATCATCCATAGGAGGAGACCTTAGAAAACATCAACGCTCAATAAATGTTGTTAAGATTCCATGAGCAATTGGAGGCCATTGAAAGAGAATAAGAGCATTATGAATGGTAGAATCAACTCGCATACCAAGCTCAACTTTAGCAACAACGTAAAGACGCCCAAAGATGGGATTGGAAGAATTTCAAAATAAATAGCTTGTCATGCGAAAATTGCAAATCAGGTAGTTAAAGGACAATAAGAGACAATAATGGGCAGAAAAGGTAATCCCAGATGTGCTCATTCCCATTTCTTCAAACCATAAAAGTTTTCAAGCCACTGCTTTGCAAAAGCGACATCCTCAGGAGCTCATTTCTGAACAAAAAATGTAAACTCATCATTATTTTATGATGAAACTTGCATCCTCTTGGTTCTCTATTCCTAACACTATATCGCCCTTTAAGGGTAGACCAGTGGTTTGGAAGGCAGATTTTATTAGAAAAAGAGTAATTAATCACCACTGGGTTGGAACTTTTTGTCTTTTCTGGAGAGTTCTCAACTGCCTACAATCTGATCTTCTCCATCACCTGAGCAACCAGCTTCACCGTTTATAGTCTAAGTTTATTTTAATTTAGTCTTGCCGTGTACTCAAGTTTGTAAACTGCCTCTTTTGTTTATATATACAGAGGCTATTGTAATATCAGATTGATCAATGAAAAAAGACAATCTTTGCATGCTGTAGCATATTGTTTTCTTATCTACTTTGTTTTCCCCTGTTTTGTTGCTTTCTAGTCTCCGTTTCTTCTACAAATTGGTATCAGAGCCTAGTTATCTATTCTCTTTTGATTCAACTCTAATTGCTATCAATGGCTTCTTCTTCTGGTGCTTCTCTATCTAGTCTGCAGACTCCTTCATTTACTGGCAAGAATTATGAATATTGGTCATTGACCATGAAATCCATGTTTAGATCATAGGATGTATGGAAAATTGTGGAGAATGGATATACAGAACCCCTAGATGCTGTAGCATTCAATGCACTCTCACAAGTTGAGAAAGACACTCTGAAGGAGCAAAGGAAGAAAGATGGAAAAGCACTCTTCTACATTCATTAGGCTATGCATGAGAGTATACTCCCAAGAGTAGCAGCAGCAAAGCAAGTAAAGGAGGCATGGGACACCTTGCAGGTGGCTTACCAAGGTATGGACAAGGTTAAAACTACAAAATTACAATTGCTCAGAAGAGAGTTTGAAAATTTATTTATGAAAGAGTCAGATTTTGTAGAATCCTTTTTTAACCATGTTGTTGGTTTGGTCAACCAAATGAAATCCCATGGAGAGGTTGTTGAAGATAGGAAGGTTGTTGAAAAAGTGCTTAGAAGCCTCCCTTCAAAATTTGATCCTCTTGTTGTGACCTTAGAGGAAACAAAAGACATGAATCAATTTAGTGTTGATGACTTGCATGCCTCATTGATAAATCATGAATATAGGTTGAATAGGTCACATATCTCTTTGGAAAATGCAAGCTTTTATAAGCCATGGTAGAGGAAGGCAGAAGTTCAGTTCTAGAAGGAGTTCCAATAGAGGAGGATGCAACATCAGTCCTAGAAATACTGCTAGAAGAGTTCAAACTCAAAATTTTAACCACTCAAGTGGTCATAGATTTTAGAAATCTAATATTCAATGTCACTACTGTAAGAAACTTGGGCATTATGCAAATGAGTGTAGGAAGAGACAATATGATTAGAATAATCTAAAACAAAATCAAAGTCAAAATCAGTCTAGGAGTACACCAACAAGTTCTATGTTCATGGCAAGTACTAGGATGGCTAAAGCAGTTCCTACTTGTTCCCCTAATGAATGCAACATTGTTCAAAAAAGTCCCTATGATATTTGGTATTTCGATTCAGAGTGTAGTAATCATATGACTGGAAATGTGGATTTATTTTCTAGTTTGGATGAGTCAATGCAAACTAAGGTTACTCTTGGGAACAACAACAAGGTGACTGTATTAGGCAAAGGTACAGTTGATATTTTAACTAACAAGGGGGAGCAGAAGGTTATTCATGATGTGTATTATGTTGATGGTTTAAAACATAATTTGATGAGTATTGGTCAATTGATCCAGAAGGGTTATAGAGTTTACATGGAGAATACAGAGACTGTGATTTTGGATATATTGCCTAGCAACCAGTAGATTGCAAGAGTGCAAATGACAAGTAATAGAATGTTTCCATTGAGAATCAACCTAACTTGAAGAACAAAACAACTCAAGTTGTTTGTAAATCAAATGATACACAATCTAAAATTGTGTTTAAGGCAGAACATTCAGATTTCAAAGCTAGCACATAGTCTGAAGATTTGGCACAATCTGAAACAGTAATACAAACAAGCACTGGATTTGTTCAATCTAGCTCCCAATAGCAAGACAATATTGAAGAAATTCAATCTGCATTTCAATTAGTTGTCAAAGATGAATCATGGCTTTGGCATTTCATATTTGGGCATTTAAATTTTGGTGGATTAAATTTGTTGCATAGGAAAAACATGGTGAAAGGTTTTCCTTTGATACAAAAACTAGAAAGAATATGTGAAGGATGTATATTGGGAAAGCAGCACAGAGAATATTTCCCTGTTGGTAAATCAATTAGAGCAAGAGCACCTCTAGAAATTGTGCACTCAGATTTATGTGGTCAAATGCAAACACCGTCCATTGGAGGTTGCTAATATTTTCTAACATTCATTGATGATTTCACAAGAAAAACTTGGGTTTATTTTCTTAGACACAAGTCTGATACATTTTCTTACTTTTAGCAGTTTAAAGCTCTTGTGGAAAAGCAAAGTGGTTTCTATATTAAAGTTTTAAGAACAGACAGAGGAGGTGAATACATTTCTAATGAATTTTTGAATTTCTGTAAGAAGCATGGTATTCATAAACAATTTACAGCCAGTTACACACCACAGCAAAATGGTGTGGCTGAGAGGAAAAACCAAACCATAATGGAGATGGCCCGAAGCATGATGATAGCAAAGCATCTACCAAAAGAGTATTGGGCTGAGGTAGTAGCAACTGCCGTTTATATAATAAATAGATGTCCAACGAAATGTATAAAAAATAGAATTCCTCAAGAGGCATGGACCGACATGAAACACAGTGTTTCTCATTTTAAAGTATTTGGTTGTGTGGCATATGCTCATGTACCTGATGAACTAAGAAAGAAGTTGGACAATAAAAGTGTAAAGTGCATCTTTGTTTGTTATTCAGAGGATACAAAAGCATACAAGTTGTTTAATCCAATTACAAAGAAAGTCATAATCAGCAGAGATGTTCAATTTGTGGAAGAAGTATGGGATGGAAGTATAGATAAGACTGTGAACATAGTTTCAGCTGCCTCACATGATGATATGGCAGATGAGGTATTTGCACCTCAAGGTACAACTTATACAATTCATCCCACGCTTACACAAACATCACAAATTGTAGCCCAAGCTACACCTTCATCTACAACAAGGAGATCTTCAAGGGTGCAACAGACACCACAACAAACGCCAGCAACTCCTTCAGCTGGAATACTTGGAGCAAGTCCATCAAACTCAAAAACAACAATGCTTCTTCAAATCCAACTTTGACAAGCATGCTACCATACAAAACAAGGAGTTTAAGTGAGTTATATAATATTGATTCAACTAATTCATTATTTGCTTTACTTTCTCAAGTTGCTAATCCATTATCACTTGAAGAAGCTATAAAAGAAGAAACATGGGCTCAAGCCATGGATGAAGAAATTAATGCTATTGAAAAGAATCACACATGGGAGTTAGTGGATTTGCCTAAAGGAAAAGATGTGATTAGTGTGAAATGGATTTACAAAACCAAACATAGTGCTAGTGGAAAAGTGCAAAAGCACAAGGCAAGGTTAGTAGCTAGAGGTTTCACACAACAACCAGGAGTTGATTACAAAGAAACTTTTGCTCCTGTTGCACGAATGGATACAATAAGGATAATGTTAGCCATTGCAACACAAAATAGATGGCCTACTTATCAAATGGATGTAATGTCTACATTTTTAAATGGATTCCTTGAAGAGGAAGTATATGTGAAACAACCACAAGGTTATGAAATCCCTGGTCATGAAGGCAAGGTGTACAGGTTGAAGAAAGCATTGTATGGACTTAAACAAGCTCCTAGAGCTTGGTACAGTCGGATTGACTCTTATATGATTCATAATGGATTTCAAAGAAGCAACAGTGAGCCTACCTTGTATATCAAAATAAATGAGCAAGGTAAAATTTTAATTGTGAGTTTATATGTGGATGATTTGATATTCACTGGTAATCTTTCTATAGATTCTTTTAAGACAACAATGAAAAGTGAATTTGAAATGACCGATTTGGGGCTTATGAAATATTTCTTGGGCATCCAAGTCCATCAATCTAAAGCTACAATTTTCATTTTGCAATCTAAATATGTTGGTGAAGTCTTGAAAAGATTTAATATGCTGAATTGTGAGGCAGCCCTAACACCAGTTATGACAAATTTGAACTTAAGCCAAGAGGATGATGGATCAAGTGTTGATCCTACACTGTTTAAAAGGTTAGTTGGGAGTCTAATGTATTTGATGGCCACTAGACCTAACATTATGTACGGTGTAGGTCTAATTTCAAGATTTATGGAGTCTCCAAAAGACTCTCATTGGTAGGCTGGTAAAAGAATTCTGAGATATGTTAGTGGCACAAAGAATTTTGGAATTCTGTATTCCACTTCAGATGAATTCAAGCTAATTGGATACACAGACAGTGATTGTGCTGGCAGCATTGATGACAGAAAAAGAACCTCAAGTTATGCATTCCATTTTGGTATAGGTGTTGTATCATGGGCGTAAAAAAAGTAGCCCATTGTCACTCTTTCTTCAGCTGAAGCTGAATATGTAGCAGCAACAAATGTAGCTTGCCAAGCTGTATGGATGAGACGGATGTTGAGTGATTTGATGCATCCTCAACAAGAAGCGACTTAGATTTTTTGTGACAACACTTCAGCCATTGCTTTATCAAAAAATCATGTTTTTCATAAAAGAACCAAACACATAGACACTCGCTACCATTTTATTAGGGAATTGGTAAACAACAAAGAAATTTGTTTGGAATATTGCAGATCACAAGATCAGTTTGCTGACATATTAACAAAGCCATTGGCAAAAGAAAAATTTCAGTATTTGTGGAGCTGTCTAGGAGTTTTTGATCATTACAACACAGGAGAAGTTTGATGAAATTTTTGAATATCCCTAGCGGTTCATAATTAAGGGGGAGTATTAGAAAAAGAGTAATTAATCACCGCTGGGTTGGAACTTTTTGTCTTTTTTGGAGAGTTCTCAACCGCCTACAATCTGATCTTCTCCACCGCCTAAGCAACTAGCTTCTTCACCGTTTATAGTCTAAGTTTATTTTAATTTAGTCTTCCATGTACTCAAGCTTGTAAACCACCTCTTTTGTTTATATATACAGAGGCTATTGTAATATTAGATTGATCAATCAAAAAAGACAATCTTTGCATGTTGTAGCATATTGTTTTCTTATCTGCTTTGTTTTCCCCTGTTTTGTTGCTTTCTAGTCTCTGTTTCTTCTACAGATTTGACTCATGGGCAAAAGAATGAGGAAGAACTCTCTCCACCCCAAGATAAATGCAAGGATGCGAGTCAAAAGGAAGATTTTATCCTCCTATTCAATGAGCTTCCCTTTCGCACTGAAGAAGAAAAGGTCATTCTCATGCCTCAAACAACAACCATGCTGCAACACTAGGTGGTCAATAAACCTTGCACGTCCAGCAAGAAAGAAGAAACACACAAGAGAAGTGTTGTTTTGGGAAGGAGCCAAGATGAAATTGAAGAAGATCTATTCTGGGATGAGCTAGAGGTTTTTGTTTCAAGCCTTGATGTTAAAGCATCATTCCCCAAACAAACAAAACATGATGAACAACATCAGACAAAGGTCACCACGCCATCTAGAAGGGAAGAACATGGTAGTAAAGCTAGCCTGTTACGTCTTAATCTAACAAGAGGATTCCCTATCAAACATCTAGAATGATAAGAGGTAGGTAAGTCTTCCCCAACCACGTTGATCCCTATGGGAGAAGACAAACCTCAAGATATGTAGAATCAACTAGCTTACCATTCACAATTGAACACTATTCTAAGGTGGGCACACTTTTCCATTTCCCACAAATGGGATAGTTTCTTAGAACTAATAGACCACCTAGTTGTCTCTCCCCTTTGGATAATTGCTCAAAAACATGCAAAACACATAAGATTAATCCAAAAGGGAAGCTAAATCAATGGTTTTGATTATTTTCTATAAGTAAACCTTGTAAATATTAGTTAAGTTTTATCCTTCTTTTAATAAGCATTTTCATGCATGCCACCTCTCTTCTTTAAGAAGAGCATGCATTCTAGCTTTGTTTCCTCTAAGTGCGCTTGCACACATTTTCTTTTCTGCCCCTTCCTATTTTTTGTGTAAGGTTCCTCATGCTACAGGTTTGAGATGTTTTGAAACTACTCAAAGGGATTTTTAAGGATTCTACACCTAGGAGGTACTCACCAAGAAGTGACATCATGATAAGACCAGGTTCGCAATTAGTATTCAATTAAAAACTTTACATGCTAAGGTTCGGGTATGGTTGCTCTTGTCATTCATCTCTCCTCGCCTAGTTCTAGGTATGTTCTTACCATCATCGATTGCTATATGCGATGTACAAAGACCCAAGCCTTTTTAAAAAGAAAAATGAAGGTGTCATTCTACATTTTTAAGTTAGATTATGTGTTTCTTAGTAACATTTAATTACTTTCTTTTCACTCATAATTCTAAAACACTTATGCATTTTCAACATAGTGAAAAGAAAAACATAAAATAGGAACTCACTTTTTTACAAAATGTTGAAAATATGTATATGTATTTATATCAATCATATGTAAAATTTGTATAAGTATACATACAATTTTTGACCCTTGGTATTATAGTTATAAAATTTCAAAATGGGTCCCATGATATTTTGCAAAAAACAACCACAACCTTTTTAAAGGAGAATTAAATATGAGCATAATTTAGAAAAGGGAAGTACCAGTGACTTTGATGGGCTTTCTTCATTTTCATCACCTTCTGAGCCTTCATCAATCTCTAGCACAACCCCCTCACTTGGAAAATTGTTATCACTATCTAGTTGCAGTTCATAGACCATCTCCTAGAATTTTATCAGCTGGTCCACATTGAACCCAGGATCTTCTCTAGTCATCTTCTTGAGAAAGGCATAGGCTGACAGAGAATGGCCTCTATGCTCCATAATAGAGTAGGTCCTAAAATTGAAAACGAAGGGTAGCCATGGCACCACTATATCCTCCTCCACATAAGCTTTCAAATTAGTGGCCAATGGGATGCCCATGCCATATTGTGCCACTACTAAGACTTCATCAAGTCCATCTATATAAATGCTTCCAAAAAGCCCTTTAATCAGCCTAGTAACTTTGTATTTAGGGACATTAATGTCAAGAAGTGAACCCACAAAGCAAGAAATGACATCAGTGTTAACCCAATAATAGTCCTCACTAAATAGAAAATCACTTCCTAGAATCCATTTCATGATAGCAAACACCAAGTAATGGCTTGTATTTATCAAGTGTTCAAGCCATAGGTCAACAATTTTCCCTAGGAATGGTCATTGAGTCTTCCTAGAGGTAAGCCTAATTGGAGTGTCCATCTTTTCCTAAGTCTACTATTGCTAGCACTCTATAACTCTATGCTTAAACTTCTAAATTTGGAATGCATTGTCAAATGATAAGGCATGCTTTTATAGAAAACTCCACCTTCTTTCACATCAATGAGTAGTTAAGGAGCCTTCAAATTGAAGTGAATAATTATTCCTTTGAGCTAGAGTTGAGGTGATGGGCTGGTATGCATATGTTTTCGTACTTCACACTCATTATTTTGTTGTCCTTTTGATGACAACTAAGTGTATACAAAAACAAAGTTCACCTTTTAAGCTTAAGGGAAATTAATGTAGTTATGTTTTAATTTATGGCATAAGATTTGATTTTAAATCAATAAGATTTTGGTTTTCCTTGTTGGGAATCCCTATGCGAAAGAATGTCATATCATATTCCAAATGGTACTCTCCATGAAATTTAGTATAACACAAGCTTTCAATGATTTCCTAAGTGGAAGTATGATGGAAATATGTTGTCATAAAGTGAAAATTCTAAAGGCTGCCCTTGATACCACTTCGTCTTCTGACTTGGTAGTCCGACTTCACTGGTGGAAAATTCACATAAAGTTTAAAAGAGAAAAAGCTATTGAAAATGTCTTAAATTATATAGGTGATGTGAGTAACTCTGTCAGGGCTATGAATTCTTGTTGGGTAGTAGAGTAATGCTCATCGAAAGATGAAGCGATAACCTTGCTAGGGCTATGGATGCCTTTCTACTAGCAAGGCTCTATCCGGTTGGCTATGAGGGATGAGCTCAACTACATAGCTTTACGCTAATGTATTTTTTATCCTATTTTATCTTATGGAAGGAGGAAATGTAATCCAATGCACACACACAAAATGAATAGAGGGCTATAAGCTATGATATGATTTTTCTTTAACATACACATTCATCATAAGGAAAACTTTTATTCTAGTAGTTTTCTTTTTATATTCTTTCACTGTAAATTCAAAATGTAAATGCATACATTTCCCTCTTCTTACCAAGTGTTTTGTTTTTTTTTGTTGTGGTACTTTAATATGTAAAAGATATCACTAGCTATATGAACTATGATGTATGTTTACACACATCCCACATTTCCAAAAAAATAGGAGGAGAATGATCCAATTGGCCTAAGTGAATTAAGCACAAAATGGATTCAGTAGGTCCTCATATTGAATTGAAATGTGAATTTTGTAAATGGAAATTTGGAATGCAAGATATAGGGTTGAAAATGAGAAATTGAACACTTTATGATTGTGCAAAAAAATTGGAAACTAATACTTAAACTTTGAAACCGAAAACATGAAGTTCAGACTTAGGCTAATTGTCAAACAAATCTGGAGGTAGATCTGGAGGACTGGGTGAACCTGGGGAAATTGAGTCTGGATTGGGTCGCCCAAGGGCGACTGGGTCCCAACACTTTCGGTCCAATCAATTGTCAGATGCACTACTCAATCTGTAGTCTCTGATTCTCCATCTATGCGATTGTAACTTGTCCCTTCATGGGTATTTAACACATCAAAACCCTCATAAGAATAGATTGATGTAGACTTGAACTTAGAACTTGAATGATATGAATGCCTTCATGAATGCTTGGATCTACAAATACTCCTAACTCCAATGCCCTTGATGCTTGATCACTTGCCTTTGAAGAATAGGAAGCTTGGATTGATGAATGCTTGAAATTATTTGAAATTGCTCTCAAGTTGCTAAAGGTTTTTCAAAGTTGTTCAAATGAGGAAAGGAGTGTACTTTTATACCTTTCTCATCAATTTTGGGGGTCAATTTTTGGGGGAGGTTGATACAGAGAGAGATTTCCCACCTCAGCTCATACTTGTTAGGTGGTTTGAATTTGGGTCCCAGTTAAGGGGACTAGGTCACCCATGGGCAACTCATTCCTCCTTAATCAGGTCCTAATTTGGGCCTGAGCACCAGAGTACCAAGGAGATGCTATATTTGAAGTTGGAATGAAGCCGGATCATGCATATTGAGTATAGAAATTGGGAACAGTAAAATGAGGCCTAAATAAGCATGAAATTGCCCAGGGGATGCAATTTATGATGCTACACCAGGTTAATACTCATTATATTTTCAAAGAGTTTCATACTAATCATGCTTGAATTATGACATCATCATATTATCCACAAGGATCATTACCCTTTGTCACATCCTCAGGATTCAAGTTGTCTTGATGCCTACCTCTTCACATGGACATTCTCAACATCTTGCAAATTGTACTTGTAGGACCTTACAACTATGTCACATGCCTTACCCGAACTAATCCGAATTCTAATGATGTTAATTACCATATTTTTAAATGCTAACATTATTTCAAGTGTGTATAGCATGTAGAGTTTCTTGTTTAACTATCACAAATATTTTAATGCTAAAAAAATTGTAACATCAAAATTATTTGGTTTTCTAAGAAATTAACTAGATACAATAAATCAACATATGTGCACAATAGGAGCAAGCCACAATATGCCCCTTCAGTAGATTCAACATTGAGATATGAACAAAGAATACCTTTATGAATCAATAAGGATCAAAAATTTCAGTTAGCTCGATGCACAAGTAGTTGATCTACAAAACCAGAGATTTAAGGACTGACCTTCATAGGTAGAGGTCCCCTGTGAGTTTCCAAAAGTTGTAGACTCTCCTACAACTTTGCAGTTGCAAGACCCACTTGGGGGATTGATAGAAACATGAAGATGTCACAAGCAAGCTAGCCTACAGTCCACATGCTTATTTACTCTATCTAGTTCTCCAACAATAGTCTCTGACAAGCAAAAAACTATTTTATGTTTCCACATGACTAATATCGCAAGTTCTATGTGACAATATGTGACCCCAGATGTTGGCACCACAGACATTTGAGAAATAGAATAGAAGGAGCACCCTACAAGTTCTACCAAGCTACCACGTTTCTCTATCATGGGTGGTCTCTTTTGAAGAGTAGAAAGAAGTAAGGGTGTAAGTAGAATGTTCCATGTGTCGAAGTGGATGAAGAATGTAAGATACTCCTAATGTTAAGAATACTACAGTCCTTCCATTGGCTAGAAAAGAGTAACAATAAACCTATGCATGCAATATGATTAAGATTAAAGTAGGCACCAAAGTGGAAAAAGATGGTTTCATGTGTTCTATATGGAATGAGATTTTAAAATGTTGTAAAATCTTTGTTGTGGCACATCACCTTAGTTAGGATTCATTTGTTACTCTCATTCCCTTTTTCTCCCCCTCAAAATACAAAGAACTTACTTCTAAGATCTTGGAGGTTGTTTCATAGGTCACAATATGTGTCCCATCCTCTGTGAAACTTCTAGACTGCCATGCTCTAAGGCGTGAGCCTTTTGGGATCAAAAAATTCCTTATATATAATTTTTTAGTTCATTTATTTTCTCTTTACAATCAACAATTGGTATCAAAGCATAGTGAAGTTGATTGGAAATTTGTGATAAATTTCCAAGAAAATGGAGGAAGTGGATAAATGGAGAGTGGAGAAATTTTTAGGGAAAAATTTTGGATTGTGGAAAGTGTAGATGGAATCACTGCTGATCAAAGAAGATCTCTCACTCACACTGGAAGGAAAATCCAAGAAGCCAACTATGATGACTGATGAAGAGTGGGAGAAATTGGATAAGAAAGCGAGAGCAACAATCTTCCTTTCATTATCCAGTAATGTTCTCTTTAATGTTCCAGCAAAAAATGCATCAAAAGAATTATGGGATAAACTCTTTGCTATGTATGAGATGGCTTTGGCTTCAAAAAAAAAATTCTCATGAAGAATTTGTACAATTTCTAAAGTTGAAGGAAGGAGTCATGTCAAATCATCTCAACGAATTCAATACCTTGATTACTCAATTGATTGGAGTGGGTATAAATTTGGATGAAAAAATAAAATCCATCTTTTTATTATGTTTTCTAATACACTAATGATGGTAATACTTAGCTAGTCCAAAATAATACATAGAGCCAAGCACCGCCATTAAGAAGGTCCACTCAAGAACATACACCTCTAGCAAAGCTTGAAGATTATCAGTTGTTGATATCTGATCACGTAGGGTCATCTACCTTCAACAAATCCTATAGAGATGTAAATAGTGCAAAATGTATGGAGGGAATACAATAAGAAATGGACTCAATAATGACCAATCATACATGGAATTTGGTCAACCTTCCACCCAATTGAAGAGCCTTGAAAAATTGATTGGTGTGTTTCTTGAAAGAGGAAGATAGAGGTAGAAAATGTTGTAGGCCTATATTGGTGGTGAAAGAATATGATCAGTAGAAGGAGATAGATTTCAATGAGATTTTATCACTAGTTGTGAAAATGACCACCATTCGAGCAGTTTTGGGTTTAACAGTGCATTATGATCTCGAAATTGAGAAACTTAATGTGAAGATTGCATTTCTCCATGGCAACATTAAAGAGGAGTTATATATATAGCAACTCAAAGGTTTTTAGAAATAAGGACAAGAACATTTGTATTGCATATTGAAGAGGAGTTTGTATGGGCTCAAACAAGCCCCAAGGCAATGGTACCTCAAGTTTGATTCCTTCATGGCTAAGCACCACTTTACTCACTACGAATTCGATCTATGTGTCTACTATAAGGTGTTGTACAATGGTTTTGATTTATTGCTACTCTATGTTGATGATATGCTAGTAAAAGGGACTAACATGAGAGTTGTTCATGATTTAGAGAAACAGTTATCTCAAAAGTTTGCAATGAAGGATTTAGAGGTAATGAAGAGGATACTTGGCATGACTATTATAAATAGCAAAATTGGTTATCTCCCTAGCATCACCTAATTTACCCTATCCTAAGCCATTAATCAATAAATATTGATTATTTATTTAATTAACTTAGCCATTACTCTTTATCCTATCCCATAATTAAATAAATTTGTGTTTATTTAATTATTCTACACCTTATCCCTTATTAAATTAATTAATTAAATCCTGGTTAATTAATTAATTTAGGCTAATTAATCCCATTTTCCCACTAATAATTAAATAAATACTTTTAATTAATTAAATAATTCATAATCCTCATTCATCTAATCCTAGCCCTTTAACTTGTTCACATGGATCATAATCTAGATTTATAGTCATGTGACAAGTGTCTCACCTTATCCCTTCACATGTCTAACTTAAGCCTTGACCCCATTAATTGAACCTAGAAACCTCTTTCAAAAGTCAACTTAACTTTTGATCTCATCTATCCATTTCATTTTAAACCTCTTAATCCTAGTCATTCCCATAAGGATTTTCCCTAACCCTAATCCTTTGTCTCATTTAATCCTAGCCATTAATCTTGGATCAATTTGAGCCCTTGATTTTACGTCTTTAGTTTTCTATAACTTGAGACCTTTACCCTTCATTTTCAATTGATCATCTTTATGCTAGTGTTATGTTGCAAAAATATTAAGCAACCACATTCCATTCTATCACCACATCAACATACTTCATTGGAGCTTAGAGCTCGGAGTTACATCTTGATCAATGATAGGTAGGAGAAAAATGGAGTCAAGATTACCAAGTGTTTGAGGGTTTGAATTGTTTGTTTTGTTTGCATTCATTTAGTTTAGAGCTCTATTGGTGTTGTTGAATGTTAGGTAGATATTAGGCTTGTGGTTGAGCTATTAGGATTTACTATTTGATTCACAATTCAACATTGGATATTTTTGCATGCTTGATTGGACTTCACATCGCTATTATATCTTTATTTTTTGAGATTTTCCTAACCTTATATTGCCATTTTGTTGAAAAATTTGGAGACTAACCTTATGCAACTAGGGTTGAAAGACACAGGCCTAGGGTTTGCAAAGATTTCATCATTTCTCTTAAACAACTATATTTTTTTTTTTCTAATTTTTTTACTAAAAGTTATGGATGTAATCAATATCCTACAATCCAAAAACCAAGGTCAGGGCAACATTTTGGAGGGAGTTATGTCATTTTTATGATTTTTAATACATCTTCATTTCTGGTCACATATCTTTGAATTGTGCTATGATTTTTTTACTGCTGGTTGGGAATTGTATAGCAAGATTTTAGTACAAAAATAAGATTTTTATAATTATTTTTGAGTGAGTTATAATTTTTTTATGATTTTTCATAAACATTAAATTTTGGTTGCAAATCAAAATACTTTTTGGCTATTTTTACATATTTGGAAATCCTTCAAAATTCTACATGGCATTTTTTCTTTAATTTTCTTTTATTTTGACCTCAAATAATTAATATAAATCTAATCTTTGAAAATATAGGGTTTTTCATAAATCTTCTCTCCAAGGTTCAAATTAAGAAATTTAAAATTTCTAAATTTTTTACATTTTTGGAAATCTCTCAGAATTTTAGTAGGTGTTTCTTCTCTGTATTTTTATTTTTGGGGTAAAAAATATTTCAAATTAATTGGATATTTTTGAATAGGTCAAAAAGCAAAAAATTAAAATTGCAATCTTATGATGAGAATTTTTTTTTTCATATATCTTATTGCATCATATGACTAATTTGTGATATTTAAAAGAGTTTTATCATTCCTAATGTCATAAGAAATAACTTTGTGTAACACATTTCATTTTTTGTTTGGACTATCATGTTTGGAATTTCTTCACACACTTCATTGGAGGATGATAAAAGCTAGCTTGAGGCTCATCATATTAAATTAAACGGTTTCAAAAACAAGTGGAAAATGTTATATCCAAGTGCACTTTTTCTAAACTCTCTCATTTACATTCCAAATGATCAAAAATATTTTCTATCATAAGAGTCATTCTTTGCTTTATATCATCTTGCTTGGTTTGTCTTCAAGATATTGGAATTGGGTTTAAAATTGATCATACACATTTGGATTTTGGCCTAAAATTAATCACACACATTTGGATTTTGGATCTAAAAAGAATCATAATCTTGTTATCATTTGCAAATCATTGTCTTCCTTTGTGTGGTGTGTCTTATCTCACATGAAAAATTGGGCTTAAAACTAATCATTCACATTTGAATTTGGAATCTAAAATAAACCATTGTATTTTAAGTTCCCCAAGATTCACTTAAAGTATGATTCTCTCTAACACCCAACAATGATTTTGAGAATTAGAAATAAGTGGTCATGTTTTTCTTTTTAGGGGTCCTACCAAGAGAAGCAATTTCTCTTGGGGAAGACCTCAAATCTCATGTTATAATGGAGAATAAAAAGTGAAGGTGAATCAAAGGACACACCTCTTGGAAGTGAAATATTGTCATTTTGGACTAAGTCTCTAAGAACTTTATACCTTAGAAAATTGAAGGTGGAAAGTGGGTTACCCTTTCCTCTCAGTTGTTTGGTAGTATGTATATTTCATTTCATATATTTAGGCCTCACGTACCCTTGTGGTATATCAAGGATACCCCTACATGATCGAGGATACACCTAGACGAGCTTGTCAAGCCTTTAGTTGAAAAGTTTGGCAAAACCCACTTGAGTAGGATTATTGGTATGTTTTATGTGCTTGAATGTTTAAATAACATTCCTCACTTGAAACCAGAAAGGGTCACTTATCCAAATTAAGCCTTAGGACCTTATATTCTTGCATTATTTCATTATCTATTTGGATGTTTTACTATAAAAACCCAAACAAATCAAAACATTTCAAAAACACAAAAAAATTAAATATTCCAAAACCATCCAATCAAAAAAATCAAACCAAAAACTATCAAAAAAAAATCATCCAAATAATACCATCCAATAAAAACCATCAAACAAAAACCATCAATCATAACATCATCATCCTCAAACCAAAAGTTGTTCTTAGCTATCTAGATCTTACACTTTGCTATCCACTAGTTGGTATTTATTGCTTGGGATCTATCATCCTTGAGTAGGAAATCATTATAGTTTATCAATTGGGATAGATTTACTTGGAGTTCATCATTTACTAGCTAGTTTGACTCCCCTTTTATCCTTTGGATTGTGGCTATCTATCATATTCCAAGTTGACCTTACCATCATCATACTTTATCTAATATCTACAAAAACTTTTGACATCTTTTTTCCACCAACCTTGGGATATACAAACCAATTTTTCATTCAACTTTCCCTCATTCTACTCCAAAAACAAGTCTAGAGCTATCACCTTATTTGAGTCCATGTCACCATCCTTATCACCTCAACATCTTCTTGTCTAGGTCAAACCCTCCTTTTTGGTGGTCCAAACTAGAAAACCCAAAAACATATTTTTAGAAAAAGATTACATAGATTGGATTGAAAAAATGATTCCTATAATATGAGAGTTAACCCAACCATACTCTTATGAAAACATACCATCACAATAAACCTATCAATCATGCCAATCCAACACATATCACACTTCATTCTCTCATGAAACCATACCTTCACAACCAACCTATCAATCATGTCAATCCAACTCATATCAATCTTCATTAACTCATAAAACATACCTTTAACCCAACCAACCTACCAATCATATCAATCCAAGCCACCTTTGTCTCATATTTATCTAAACATATTCATGCCTTGTTGGGTGAAAATTATGTAATCAACTTTTCGATAAATTACACAACTAGGACTTCAGCCACAGCTATGTGAGATGTGAATCTCTCCTCTCAGAAAGGGGAGGCACCCTTCTTACTACTGACAGAAGCGATGGTAAAAGAAACAAAGTAATTACAAAATGTACACAATACTTACGAAGTGGGGGTGTGTGTTACATTCATCCTTCTCTCTTTTTCCAGAGAAGATGTTTACAATGCTTCACTATTAGAAGTTCTTAATTCACAATAACTCTAAACTAACAACGAGCAGTAATGCCAATACCTCTATCTTGTCAAAGCAAAGCATAGAGGAACCAGAAGTGATTAACAATAAACTAGTAAAATAAAAGGGAAAGCTCACGAAGGCACAAAGTCGTTCCATAGCTTTTTTAATGGTGGATCTGTGAAAAGTGTGTCGTTTGTCATGTTAGAAGCACAAAGTTTTCTTAGATGCAACAATTCCTTGAATAGTATGAACAATTACAAGCGTAAAGTCTTGTAGATTATCCAACCAAAGTATCCAAAGAGCATGAATAATTACAAGCACAAAGTCTTGTAGATCATTCAACCAAAGATAAACAAAACACAAATGAAAATCTAAATAAAGGATGTAACACAAAGTTTACATGAATTACTTAGAGTCCTTCAGATTCCATAAGCTAATCACCACCAAATGAGATCAATTCACAAGATTATCGAATCCAACACAAAGTCTGGTTTGCAATCTTCTTCTTTATTGATTAGATTTCATTCACAAACCATGAACACAAAGTTTCACAATTCTGCTTCAAAAAGGGCAACACTTCGTTGCAAAATACTAAAGGATCCTTTACAATAGAAATCCCTCCCATTATATAGAAAGAGGGATGAGAAAAATTAGGAATATAATTGAGGAAATCAAGGAAAGTTAGGTGAGCGATTTAAGGAGATCTCACCTAACTTTGACAAAAGTCAAAGTGTAATTTGTTTTCAAAAATTACATCTTCGAACTTGGTGAAAAAACAATTTACAAACAGACATATAAGATGTCAGGAAATATTTACAAGATGCATAAAGGGATGCACCAGAAATGTCTAACACTGGAGATCAGGAACCTTCTTCATGTTTCCTTGCTTTGGGTGCGGAAGTCTTTGTATATCTTCTTGGTCTCCTACACGAACTTCTCATGTGGACCAATCGTGTAATCCACAATGGTGCGGATTCTTGTGATCTATCTCATGGAAGATGAGTGAATCTTCTTGCACCTATCAAGATGCATTTTCAGGATATCCAATGTGAGCCTTGTATCAAAAATGACGTTCAGAGAGGCTTCTAAAAAGTCTGAACTGTCAATCAAATTCATGATGGCTTCCTTCAAGATCTGAGATATTTTTGTGGCCGACAGGAAGATATGATTCTCCTCAAGAAGTTGACCTGGTAACTCCTTAATACCTTTTTCAAGAATAACATGATGTCCTTCGACATCTTCCCGCATTTGGTGGAGATCTTCCTTAAGAGATTGAATTACTTGAATTCAATGTTTCAAGGATTCTCTTACCTCAATGAACTTTTCTTTGTCAGGAATTACCCTGACTTCCACCAATTTATTGAGCTTTACCTGCTTCATCCGTGACCATGACAGCAAGCATTTTTCCATATCTCTGCACTCCTGGGAAACTACACTTTTTTCTTTATCAAGCTCTGTGGTGAGCTTGGAAAATAAGGTAGTTTTCTCGTCTGTAGCAATTATGATCTGAGATCTATGTTCTATGATCTTCTCAACGAAATCATACAACACTATGCCTTTGGAGGTGAACTTTTCAGCTTTCTTGATAGTTGGGTCCTCAATACTTACCAGTGTCAGTGGTTGTGCATTAGTTGGAGATCCTGCAAGTCTCTTTACAATAGTGACATAATGCTCTGCCCTCTGCTTGTACATATTGCGAGCTTGCTCCATTTTATCTAGTCTTCTGGCCAAGATATCCAATGTCACTTGTGCATCTGATTTTTCACTTTCATTAGTAACCTTGCCACACTAGACTTTTGTTACTGTGTAGTCCTCCATATTGACATCTCCTTCTTCTTGTGGTGGTATGCCAATCTCCGCATACTTGTGTCCAGTCTTGTCAATGTTCAGCCTTGAGTAAAAATTTTCCTTTTTCTTCCCTTTAGCCTTTGGAGGGACTATCTCTTCGAGGCCGAGTTCCTCTAGAGAGATCATTTGTTTCTTCCACTTTGACACTTGAGATATCAGCCAAGGGGGAAGGAAAGAGGTGTGAACTTCTGGATTCATTGTCAACTCAATTGTCATTGTCACTTTTGAAGTTATTGTCACATCTGAAGTTACCATGGGCATTGTGACAATAGGAGAAGTGTCGGTCATCATTGCTTCTGTAGACTGCACATTGAGCTGATCATACATCGACTCATTCATGAAAGTATTGAATTCATTTTCAAAAGTGATATCATACGTCGGTGAAGACAAACTAGGAATGGATGATGGAGGACTTGACAGTATATCAATCATATGAATGCTTGTCACCGAGGGAGTATCAAGTTGGGTTGATGTTGCAGGAATAGTGGATATCTCAACTATAGGAATGCATGTGGTAGGAATGGGTGATGAGGGAACAGGAGGTGGAGGAGTTCTTGAACTTCGAGGGGTATGAGGAACACTGGAAATCACAGGCGATGACGTTCTAGGAATTTCATCAACTACATTCTAAGGTGGAGACGTAGCTCTTTCTTGATCATGCCTAGGTTCCTGTTGATCACCCTCTTGTCTCTCTGATTTTGGTTCACCTTCGAAATCACCTTCAGATTCTTCTTCAGATTCTTCTTCAGACTCTTGCCCACTTTCAGAAACCTCTTCTGCATCGGATTCTGCTTTTGTTGAGTCTTCATCTTTAGTGGATTGGTCACTGGAAGTACCTTCTTCATCAAAATCTATCTCCTCTGTAATGGACTTTTTTTCCTTTAGAGTGAGATGGATTGGATTCGGTGGTTTCTCCTTCTGGGATGGAATGGGTATCTTTCTTCCCAGTAGTAAACTTGATCCTAGGACCTCTTCTTGAAGAAGTGGGAACAACTGCTGATTTATTCTTCATGCGGAGTTCTTGCTGTCAGCGAGCTTCTGCTTCAGATTCCTCTCCTTCTGAATCTCTTATGAAACTTTTCATTTCAAAACCATGCTTATGTAACCATTCTACAGTGTTGGCTACGATTGGCTTCAATATCTCTCTCATGCTGGTACTTTCTTTCCTAGACCATTGAATTGTAGGAAACAACCTTTTAGAAACCTCTTGTTCATCATAGACAACATTCATGATATCACCAGGATCTGTGGAATCCTCTAGTAGGTCAGCAATATCAAGGTCTCTGATCTAGTGAACAGTCAACCTACAATAATCCAGTTTGCAAATGGCTTCTTCATCTCTACAATCAGCCCAGATGTCTTCAAAATGGTACTTGTGATGATGACCCTTTTGTAATTTCTTTCTGACATCCCGGTAATCAAAATCAAACCTATACCTATAGGTCTTGATTGTCATGATTTGCATCTCAAGATAAACAGATTTGGCTTTTTGTATAGTTGGGATAGTATATCTGCCGATTGTCAGTGGGAACTTGAATCCACGCTTGTGGTTACTTCTTCGTTCTTTATGCACTGAAATTAGTTGTCTGCACATCTCCATGAGAACACACTTATCTGAAGGATAATGTGGCAGCATGTAAGGGCTGTCAGTGTAGCACCCTACTCTTAAATAAGTAAATGTTGGGAATTGCATAAATAAGCATCCAACTTTACTTACTGCCTTATAGGCCTCATTAGATACCCTCCTCCTCTCGAGAGCTGGATCAAAATTGAAAAGCAAAGGTGCGAAGAAAGCATCAGTAACCCACCTGAAGTGATGGAAGCTTTCCTTTAGTTCTAATTGATAGAAGAATTTATACATAGGTACCAGCATCTGATTCCCTTTTGTGGATAGACCTTGAAATTGTCTCATTACAGCTGTTGTGTACACTAGGTAAGAAGTCATATACAATTTCAATGTGGAATGGGCATTGATCAGCTGCTCATGTATTTCATCACTGATCTGTTTGCCCCAATCAATGTGCACCTTTTGTCTTCTTATAATCTTGATGTATTCATACATCCAATCATGAAAAGTGGATGATTCAGGCAAGCCTTTTACTCTGCTTAAAAATGTGATCATTTCTTTGACATCATCTTTGAAATCACTTTGCAGGAGTCCCTTTGGCCATCTGGAAATAGATTTTCTAGGCTTCTTCAACCATTGGGTATTTATTAGGTTTTTAGCCTTGTTGGGATTAGCGTCAAAGACTTATTGTGCTTTTTGTATAGAGATATCAATGTATTTCTCCATTTGAGGAACCTTAAACACAATGTCAAAGAAATTAGGGTCGAGTCTTAAAATCTCATGCCTAGAAGAATCAATCACACTTCTACTTTCCCTAATGTAGTGAGATGCCACTTGAAGGAAAAATTTCGTATTGTGTGCAATCGTAGGGAACATAGCTACCAAATGTAGGTTACTGTGTACAATTGCTCTCATCGGGTCAGGAAGAGGCTTCATCTCAGTTTGCTTTGCAAAGTCAACCAAGTCTTGATGGCCAACTTCTGTGTCTTTTATTTCTTCCACCTTGGAGACCACTACAGTTGGTGGATAGACACCTTGATATTTATATTTTATTTTTCCTTTTGCTTTTGCTTTTGAAGAAGACGAAGGTTTTCTGGTAGTCATCAAGAGCAACTGAAACTTTGATCAATCAACTTTGAAGGTCTTTGAAAAGAGACTGCAAACTGTCGAGCTAGAACAAACATTAGTCATTAAATAGAATGAGAATGCGGGAGATGAGCAACGACAATGAGCAAGCATGGAGCAAATGACAAGGCACACAAAATGATGCACAAAATGGAAGGAACGAGGTTCAAAATGAAGCTTGCAAGTTTGAAGTACTTCTGGGAAAAAATTGTGAAAAGTGTAAGGGCGCACTTTTTCAACGCCCTTACATTTTGAAGAATTCACTTTGGTGCAGGGGTGCTGAAAAACAACGCTCTTGCACTTTTCAGTGTTAGACAAAAAGTGAAATGTCAGGGCTCACTTTTTCAGTGCTATGACATCTCTCACAATGAAGTTAACAATTGATATGGCATTGAAAAGATGTGCTTCTTC
Organism: Sequoia sempervirens; assembly: GCA_007258455.2. Lineage (NCBI taxonomy): Eukaryota > Viridiplantae > Streptophyta > Pinopsida > Cupressales > Cupressaceae > Sequoia > Sequoia sempervirens. The sequence continues at coordinate 91,981 of VDFB02213522.1, forward strand.
ATTTGGGAAGGGAAATTAAATCATAATGTGATGCTTTGACAATATGGAAGTATTGGAAGGGTTAAAAGCAACACTCGAGAACGCATTTTGAAGTGCATCAGATCTTCACTTATTTCCATTTCAAAGTATTGGCATAAGAAATATGTGAAGAGACCAAAATACGTGGGTAAGAACGACTAAAATGAAAAGAGGTAAACGTGTATGTGCAAGAGGTCACCACCAAAACAAACGATGGAATCAAGAATGTGTGATGATAAACCATAACGCGACTAGGGAAAGAGAAAAAATGTGCTTGATAATTGACAAGACTCCACACTAATGGTAAAATAAAGAAAACGTGTGGGTAGAAGAAAAACATGAGAAGAAAAAAAAAGATAAACAAAAATGCATATGTAAATCCTAAGACATGTACAAAATAATGAAGAAGAATGGAGAGAAAGTAAGAAGAACAATTTACCAAGAGAAAATGCAAAATTTGGTTGAGAGGAATTTCAAATTTCTCAAAAACGTGTTTTGTAGCTTGAGAAGATTTTGCCCGTCATGAAGGAATGAAGATAAAGATCATAAACAATGAAAAAGGAACAATATAACACTTTTAAGTGAATGAGAAACACAAAAACCTAACTCAAGTCGAGCAATTAATTTAGGCACAAAAAGTGGCATGATGAGCAAAAAATGTAAAACGCATGAAGAAATGTGCCTAGGAAAGAAAATGACTAAGTCAGGATAAAAAATGTAAGAGCGCACTTTTTCAGCGCTATTACATTTCAGTGAGAAAAACACTTTCATGCAGGGGCACTGAAAATCAGCGCCCCTGCACTTTTCATACTTAGCCAATTTTTGGCTTGTGAGCAAGAGCACACTTTTTTAGTGCAACTGCATTTTTCACAATTAACTAAGTACGAATAGTGAGACTTTGCGAAGGGCCTCATTTCGAAGGTCTTTGTGAGGCGAACATAGGGGGACACTCAAAATGAATGTTTGAGACTTTGGAATGCATTTTGAGGTGGCTTGGAAATCACCTTGTTTTGTGTGCTTGAACTTCACTAATCCTAGGAAACAAACAAGTTTCGTAGGGGGGTTATCCGTGGAACGAGCGCTGCTAGATTCTATGATAATAGCTGACTCCTGCTAGGGATCTTTCTTCAACCGTTCTTTGAAACGAATGAAGGGAGAAGAATTCTAGAATTCAAGTGCCTTTATCCATCCATTGGGCTTAGAGTCAGGCAACGACGACAACAAAAAAACTTAAAACATAAAGACTCAAAGGACATAAAAATAAAAAGTATTTACATACCGACGACAATTGCTTTACTATGTAAAGTGCTTGAGATGTTGCCCACTGTGAGGAAGGGAAAATGGCGTTTTGTCTCCATATGCTAACAAGAAACTATTCTCATCATGCAGTTGATGTATTTGGAAAGGTCCTGTCCACAGTGAGTCAAATTTCCCATGCATACCTTTGGGTTCTCTTCGTTTGTCCCACAAGAGAATGAGGTCACCAATTTGAAATTCTTGAGACTTGGCTTTTTTGTCAAAAAGCTTCTTCACTTGGTCCTGGTGTTTCATGATGCGGTCAGCTACTTGAACCTGGTTCTCTTCCAATTCGGAGAGATACATGATGCGCTTATCAACAGAGTTGTCAAACGTCTCATCCTCAATGGCCTTAGCCAGTTTGAGAGCTGGTAGTTCTAAAGTTATAGGAATCTCGACATTCAACCCATACAAGAGTTGAAAAGGAGACACGCCGATTGCTCGCTTCAGAGTTATCATGTCTGCCCATAGAGCATTGAACAAGGCCTTGTGCCACAAACGTTGATTCTCATCCACCAGCTTGTGGATGATAGTCACCAGATTCTTGTTTCTAGATTCCACTTGACCATTACCTTGCAGATAATATTCAGAAGAATGCGACAAAGTTATGTCATGTTGAAAACAAAACTTAGTAATCTCATTTGATGAGAAGGCAGAAGCATTGTTAGCAATGATCTTGTTCAGCACACCGAACCTGGAAATAATGATTTCCTTTAAGAAACTGCACACCACCTCTGAAGTAGCACGCTTGGTAGGTATCGCTTCCACCCATTTGGTGAAATAGTCAGTAGCAGTCAAGACATAGATGTTTCCTACTCTTGATGATGGATTAACTGCATCTATGAAGTAGATGCCCCATTGTTGGAAAGGTTCTTCTATCACAACAGGTTTCAAGGGAAAAGATGCCAACCTGGGTTGACCAACGAATTGTTGGCACAATTCACACTTACGCACCCAAGATTACATATCCTGAAAAAGAGTGGGCCAGTAATACTTTGCTCTCAGGATTTTGTGAGTGGTTATCGATGCCAAGAAATGCCCGCCACATGCCAAATCATGATAAGATTTCAGCAATTTTTGTTGTTGTTCCTTATCAATGCATCTGAGAAAAGTCCCATCCATTGCACGCTTGTACAATCCATTATCCCACGAGACAAAATTAGCTAATTTTAGCTTGATGGTTCTTTTTTCCTTTGGAGTCAAGTGATTAGGGCATTCTCCATATGTGAGGAAATGAGCGATGTTGGAATACCATTCGTCGGTGGTACTAACAAATATTACCATTGGGAGTGTACTTGGATCCACCTCTTCCTCGTCTGAAACTTCTTCATCTTCTGAAATTTATTTATTTGGATTATTTTCAGCAATAAGCTGACAAAGTCCACGTCCACGTATCAACTTAGTGGGTTTAATTTCCAGATCATACTCCTGAATCTTGGCAATCCAATTGCCTCTTTTTGTTCCAAATTCCTATTGTGTTAGGACAGACTTAACAGTCGAATTTGGTACCAAAACCTTGACATGGCTACTTAGAATGTAGAAACGAAAATGCTTGATGGATTTGACAACTACGAAAGCATGCTTCTCCATTTGGGAATATTTCAATTCATAATTCTTCAGGGGGAAGCTCATGAATGCAATGGGGGATTCAAAGCCTTCATCATTTTCCTATACCAGAATTCTTGAGAGTGTATGCTCGGAAGCATAACTGTACATAACAAAATATTTGGTGTAGTTGGGGCAGACCAACACAGGCGCATGAGCAATGGCCTCTTTGATGTCATCAAAAGCTTCTTTGCCTTCTGTCGTCCAATGGAACATGGCGTTACCCTTCATCATATTCACAATATGACGAGTCTTTTCAGCAAAGTCTAGAAGAAACCTCCTTAAGAAGTTTACTTTGCCAAAGAAGGAATGAAAAAATTTCTTGCTTGATGGTAGAGTAAGAGATTTAATTCCATTGACCCTTTCCAAGTCAATCTTGATTCCCTCTGTAGATACAACGTGACCAAGAAGTTTACCTTCTGTCACCCCAAAAGTTGACTTTTTGGGATTTAGGGAAATACCATGCTGATGACATCTTTCAAGAGTTTTCTCAAGTGGTAGAAATGTTCATGACATTGCTTAGAGAAAACCGTGAGATCGTCAAGATACACCATGATGAACTTACCCATCACATCGTCGAAAGTGAGATCCATGGCACATTGGAATGTAGCGCCAATGTTGATCAGACCAAAAGGCATCCTACTATATGCAAAGGTTCCCCATGGCGTCGTGAAAGTGGTTTTGTGTTGATTGCTTGAATTAAATTCAATTTGATTGTAGCCAGAAAATTCTTCTAGCATGGAGAGCATCTTGGATCCAGTTACATTTTGTAGGACTTGGTCCATCACTGGAAGTGGATAATTGTCTTTGAGCGGTCCAATTGGTTTAGATTTCTGAAATCTACACAAATGCGGATTTCACCATTCTTCTTACGAACGGGGACAATGTTGGCTATCCATGTTGAATGATGGATAGGGAATATTATCCGTGCGTTTAGCATCTTTTGAACTTCCGCTAGAATTTTTCCAGAGATCTTGGGGTTGTATTGCCTCTACTTTTGTTTGTAAGGCAAAGCTCCAACATTGAGGGGAATATCATGTTGTACTTCTTTAGGCCGAAATGATTTTAGATCTTCATACGAATATGCTAAGACATCAATATACTCCTGTAGTAGCTGAGAAAACTGTCTTGTTTCTTCGGCCGTGCAACATTTTCCAATGTTCACCATCCTGGGGTTAGCTTCAGTTCCCAGATTTATCTGTTCCACTTCATTAGATGAGTCAGAATCTGAGAGTTACTTTTTCACGTGGTGATCATGCTTATCAAAAAGCTTTTCCAAGGATACCAATCCTTTGGGAATCTTATTTCCTTTGAGTTGTAAATATTCTTCACCTGTAACAGGATCCATATTTGATACAGATTCTCGAGGTGGAGAATCGTTGCCCTCAAAATACAATTCATCAAAATTCTCCGCTTTCTCTAGAAAGGCAATGATCTAATGATCATCATTGAAAATTTGCTAGTTCTCTGAATTTTTAGGAACACTTGGGTGGAAAACCAACTCTATGGTGTAGGTAGAACCTTGAAAGTCTTTATATGGCACCAAGAGCGTGGTGGAGATTGTGAGGGAATCAGCTCTAGTATTGTATTCTCTGGGAACAACAGAGATATTAAAAGCTTCAAATTCCTCAACGGAATCCCATACTAGATTATGATAATGCCAGAGCCTGTCATTCTTAGTCTGATAAAGATTTCTTACTTGACATACTATTAGCTCAGCATCACCTTGTGCATGAAGATTTTTTATACCTTTCTTTAGTGCAACTTGCATTCCCAACAATAGGGCTTCATACTCGGCCGGTGTTATTGGTGTTATCAAATTGTAACTTGAAAGAGAAAGGGAAAAAATTTCCTGTTGGCAAAATAAAAACCATTCCTACTCTAGATCCAGTCGAATAGTAGCTACCATCAAATTTGAGTAACCAGACACCATTGGGATCACCAATGCTAACAGTGTCGAAGTCCAAAGCTTCATCATCTGACAAAGATTCATGGTCGAAGATAGATAAATCACCTGATGACGTCTCATTTGAAGTGGAGGAACTATCATCATTTTCTAACTCATTTTGAGTCGAGGATTCACCCACCTCATTTTTTTGTAGATAGTAAGTTCCCACGCCTGAGGATTCAAACAAGATCTGAGCTCTAGGATCATCTAATTTGGAAATTGAAAACTTTGACTCTTTTTCAGGAACCAACTTTTGCATCACACCTTCTACAGGTATTCTTGCTTTAGACATATCCATACTTAGTTCTCCTCCAACATCTTTGCATCTTTTGCATCCAAGGAGGATTTTGTAGGATGCTGGTACATCGGCCACAAGGACTGTCATTTTTATTTTCTTCTTCGGGTATGCAATGAATGCGTATTGCACATCTTTGATTTGGTCGATCAATGGAACTTGTTTATTCTCCATGGAGAAGTAATGGCTGAAAGTTCTAGTCATCTCAAGGCCCAAGGCAGTAGCGACCTTGGGGGGCATCACATTGTCGGATGCACCAGAGTCTATGATGCAGTTACTCAACTTGAAACCATTTACAAGTAGGGAGATGAAAAATGGATCAATGCATCCAGAGGCAATTGGAGGATTAGATACAAGGTTACTTTGTGGCATCTTGTGTTTAGGTGTAATAGGGGTATCAGGAGGTGTATCCTGACTTGGGGAAATTCTTTTGTCATTAACAAACTTGACAAGCCTATCAAATTGGTCAGGGTTGGCTTTAAGGTATTCAGCCTCATACATTTGAACCTTAGTTTTCTTGGCATGGTCAATAATTTCAAAAGCCTGGAAAGAATTTTGTAGGTTGGAAGTCGTAACTTCATTGATTGGTTTTACAAAAGGCACACTGGTCTTTGGAACGGAAGAATTAGCTTTAGGAGTAACGGAAGTTGATGAAGAAGGGTGAGGTGTACTTACTTGTGGATTTATTGCTTTCTTGGGTTGCCAAGGGAGGGGAGATCCTCTTTGGCAATCGTTATCAGCGGCTTCTCTTTTTCAGGGACAACAGTAGCTTGAGCTTTATCAAGCTGATTTTGTTGATGCCGCGTAAAAACAACATAAGTATCAGTCACCAAGTCATCTTCTTCTTCTTCCTCCGCCATTTGCAAATAGCTAATCTTGGAGTCGCCAGCCGATTCAGTTTCTTCTTCTTGGAAGAGATCAACATTTTCTTCTTCAGGGTATTCGGGCTGCGCATAATCATCTTGTTCAGTCTCGTAGTATCCCGCAACATTGTTAGCGGGCAGGGCTTCCAGAGCAAGCCTTCCTGGAGGTGCTGGGAGATGATTCTAATTTTTGTTGCTAGCGTAATCAGGGAAAGTCCTCCTAGGGATGTCCTTGTAGTTGCTACTTTTGTTATTTTTTGAAACTTGCTTTTTGAGAGACAAGACTTCATTTTCCAACCTTTGGATCATGGGATATGTGAAATTGGAGTTGGTGTTGGGAGTACTAACATTAGATGCCAAAGACTCTAAGGCTTGCATCCTTTTATTTCTGTTAGTTCCCATCCTGATTTCTCCAGCAAGGATCATGTCATCCTCTAGACTGGTAGCCAATTGCTGAGCCGCTTCAACATTAACAAGATTTTCCCTACGTAAGTAGAAACTCACCTTGGGTAGTTGTGTGTTAATGAAGAAGCACTTCAGGTTATGATCCGTCAGTCTTGCATCATTTGGGATTTGTGTCGCCAATTTATTAAATTTTTCCATGAACTCGCACATAGGCTCATGAGCTTCTTTGCGCATGGTGGTGAGTTGTGACAATAAAGCATGTGAATCTTTATCAGGCTTAAATCTTTCTTCAAACTTAGTGTGAAGAGAGGCCCAATTGGTGACAGAGGTGTTAGGAAGAGTAAAGAACCATTTGGCTGCAACCCCTTGAAGGGATTCAATGAACAATCTTATAGAAACATCTTCATGCTCAATGCCAAGAATGCCACAAACGATGTAGAATGCAGATATGTGCTCATCAGGATGTTGTTTTCCATCAACTTGAAACTTCAGGAGATGCTTCATGGATACGCGCGGCAGTTCGTGTAAAGGTGTAGCCAAACAGAGGGGACCAAAAGCATTTCCCCATGGTCCTGTAGGTGGTGCAGCCATAACTGGTTCACAACAGGTACCTAAATAGGATGTCTACGGTAAATAGACCAAACACTTGGGAGAGGAGATCTTTGGCTATGTGGAGGGTAGCTTATAGCACATTGCAGTGGTGACCTTACTCGTGGGAGAGTAAATGGAAAATCACGTTGCAACAACTCTTAAAAAATGAATTTGCTACTCCTTGAGCCCTCAATCCTTGTGTATATATCTGGTCCGCCAGAATGTAGATCTGAATATGATGGATATTATAAAGTGACAATATAAAAAAGGACAACAAGAAAGAGGAAACTTATCTACTTCAATCAAAAGCGTGAGGCTTAGATTGCATATGTCGTTCCCCAGCGGAGTCGCCAAAAAACTATTGGATTAAAATTATGTAATCAGCATTTCGATAGATTACACAAATAGGACTTTAGCCATAGCTATGTGAGATGTGAATCTCTCCTCTCAGAAAGGGGAGGCGCCCTTCTTACTGCTGAAAGAAGTGATGGTAAAACAAAAAAAGTAATTACAAAATGTACACAATACTTATGAAGTGGGGGGGGGTGTGTTACATTCATCCTTCTCTCTTTTTTCAGATAAGATGTTTACAATGCTTCACTGTTGGAAGTTCTTAATTCACAATAACTCTAAACTAACAATGAGCAGTAATGCCAATACCTCTATCTTGTCAAAGCAAAGCGTAGAGGTACTAGAAGTGATTAACCATAAACTAGTAAAATAAAAGGGAAAGCTCATGAAGGCACAAAGTTGTTCCGTAGCCTTTTCAATGGTGGATCTATGAAAAGTGTGTCATTTTTCACGTTAGAAGCACAAAGCCTTCTTAGACGCAACAATTCCTCGAACAGTATGAACAATTACAAGCGCAAAGTCTTGTAGATTATCCAACCAAATTATCCAAAGAGCATGAATAATTACAAGCACAAAGTCTTGTAGATCATTCAACCAAAGATAAACAAAACACAAATGAAAATCTAAATAAAGGATGTAACACAAAGTTTACATGAATTACTTAGAGTCCTTCAGATTCCATAAGCTAATCACCACCAAATGAGATCAATTCACAAGATTATTGAATCCAACACAAAGTCTGGTTTGCAATCTTCTTCTTTATTGATCAGATTTCATTCACAAACCATGAACACAAAGTTTCACAATTCTGCTTCAAAAAGGGCAGCACTTCGTTGCAAAATACTAAAGGATCCTTTACAATAGAAATCCCTCCCATTATATAGAAAGAGGGATGAGCAAAACTAGGAATCTAATTAAGGAAATCAAGTTAGGTAAGCGATTTAAGGAGATCTCACATAACTTTGACCAAAGTCAAAGTGTAATTTGTTTTCAAAAGATTACATCTTCGAACTTGGTGCAATAACAATTTACAAAAAGACATATAAGATGTTAGGAAATATTTACAAGATGCATAAAGGGATGCACCGGAAATGTCTAACACTGGAGATCAGGAACCTTCTTCATGTTTCCTTGCTTTGGGCGTGGAAGTCTTCGTATTTATTCTTGGTCTCTTGCACGAACTTCTCATCCAGACCAATGGTGTAATCCACAATGGTTTGAATTCTCGTGATCGATCTCATGGCAGATGAGTGAACCTTCTTGCACCTATCAAGATGCGTTTTTAGGTTATCCAATGTGAGCCTTGTATCACAAATGATGTTCAGAGAGGCTTCTGAAAAGTCTGCACTGTCAATCAACTTCATGATGGCTTCCTTGAAGATCTGAGATATTTCTGTGGCCGACAAGAAGATACGATTCTTCTCAAGAAGTTCACCTAGTAACTCCTTGATACCTTTTTCAAGAATAACATGATGTCCTTTGACATCTTCCTGCATTTGGTGGAGATCTTAAGAGATTGAATTACTTGAATTCGATGTTTCAAGGATTCTCTTACCTCAATGAAATTTTCTTTGTCTGGAATTACCCCGACTTCCACCAATTTACTGAGCTTTACCTACTTCATCTGTGACCATGATGACAAGAATTTTTCCATATCTCTGTGCTCCTGGGAAGTACACTTTTTTCTTTATCAAGCTTTATGGTGAGCTTGGACAACAAGGTAGCTTTCTCGTTCGCAACAATTATGATCTAAGATCTGTGTTCTATGATCTTCTCAATGAAATCATACAACACTATGCCTTTGGAGGTGAACTTCTTAGCTTTCTTGACAGCTGGGTCCTCAATACTTACCAATGTTAGCGGTTGTGCATTAGTTGGAGATCTTGCAAGTCTCTTTACAATAGTGGCATAATGCTCTACCCTCTACTTGTACATATTGCGAGCTTGCTCCATTTTATCCAATCTTCCGGCCAAGATATCCAATGTCACTTGCGCATGTGCTTTTGTACTTTCATTGGTAACCTTGCCACGTTGGACTTTTGTTACTGTGTAGTCCTCCATATTTACATCTCCTTCTTCTTGCAGTGGTATGCCAATCTCCACATACTTGTGGCTAGTCATGTCAACATTTAGCCTTGAGTATACTTTTTCCTTTTTCTTCCCTTTAGCCTTTGGAGGGACTATCTCTTTGAGGTCGAGCTCCTCCGGAGAGATCATTTGCTTCTTCTGCTTTGACACTTGAGATATCAACCAAGGGGGAAGGAAGGAGGTGTAAACTTCTAGATTCCTTGTCAACTCAATTATCATTGTCACTTTTGAAGTTATTGTCACATCTGAAGTTACCATGGGTATTGTGACAATAGGAGAAGTGTCAGTCATCATTGCTCCTATAGATTGCACATTGAGCTAATCACACATTGACTCATTCATGAAAGGATTGAATTCATTTTCAGAAGTGATATCATACGTCGATGAAGATAGACTAGGAATGGATGATGGAGGACTTGACATTATATCAACCGTATGAATGCTTGTCACCAAGGGAGTATCAAGCGGGGTTGATGTTGCAGGAATAGTATATATCTCAACTGTAGGAATGCATGTGGTAGGAATGGGTGATGAGGGAACATGAGGTGGAGGAGTTCTTGAACTTCGAGGGGTATGAGGAACACTGGAAATCATAGGCGATGACGTTCTAGGAATTTCCTCAACTTCATTCTCAGGTGGAGACATAGCTCTTTCTTTATCATGCCTGGGTTCTTGTTGATCACCCTCTTGTCTCTCTGATTCTGGTTCACCTTCGAAATCACCTTCAGATTCTTCTTCAAAATCTTCTTCAGACTCTTGCCCGCTTTCAGAAACCTCTTCTGCATCAGAGTCTACTTCTGTTGAGTCTTCATCTTCAACGGATTGGTCACTGGAAGTACCTTCTTCATCGAAATCTATCTCCTCTAGAATGGAATTTTTAACTTTAGAGCGAGATGGATCAGATTCCATAGTTTCTCCTTCTGGGATGGATTGGGTATCTTTCTTTCCAACAATAAACTTGATCCTAGGACCTCTTCTTGAAGAAGTGGGAACAACCACTGATTTATTCTTCATGCAGAGTTCTTGCTATTGAGGAGCTTCTGCTTCAAATTCCTCTCCTTCTGAATCTGTTCTGAAACTTTTCATTTTGAAACCATGCTTATGTAACCATTCTATAGTGTTGGCTAGGATTGGCTTCATTATCTCTCTCATGCTAGTACTGTTTTTTCCTAGACCATTGAATTATAGGCAACAGCCTTTTGGAAACCTCTTGTTCATTATAGACATCATTCATGATATGCCAGGATCTGTGAAATCCTCTGGTAGGTCAGCAATATCAAGGTCTCTAATTTGTTGAACAGTTTTCCTACAATAATCCATTTGGCGAATGGCTTCTTCATCTCTACAATCAGCCCAGTTGTCTTCAAAACGGTACTTGTGATGATGACCCTTTTATAATTTCTTTCTGACATCCCGGTAATCAAAATCAAACCTATACCTATAGGTCTTGATTGTCATGATTTGCATATTAGCATAAACAAATTTGGCTTTCTGTATAGTTGGGATAGTATATTTTTTGATTGTTAGTGGGAACTTGAATCCACGCTTGTGGTTACTTCTTTGTTCTTTATGCATTGAAATTAGCTATTTGCATGTCTCCATGAGAACCCACTTATCTGAAGGATAACGTGGCAACATGTAAGGGAAGCCAGTGTAGCACCCTACTCTTAAAGAAGTAAACGTTGGGAATTGCAAAAATAAGCATCCAGCTTTACTTACCGCCTTATAGGCCTCATCAGATACCCTCCTCCTCTCAAGAGCTAGGTCAAAATTGAAAAGAAAAGGTGCGAATAAAGCATCAGTAACTCGCCTGAAGTGATGGAAGCTTTCCTTCAGTTCCAATTGATAGAAGAATTTATACACAGGTACCAGCATCCAATTCCCTTTTGTGGATAGACCTGGAAATTGTCTCATTACAGCTGCTACGTACACTAGGTAAGAAGTCATATATAATTTAATGTGGAAGGCGCATTGATCAGCTGCTCATGTATTTCATCACTGATCTGTTTTCCCCAGTCAATGTGCACCTCTTGTCTTCTTATAATCCTAATGTATTCATACATCCAATCATGAAAAGTGGACTATTCAGGCAAGCCTTTTACTCTACTTAAAAATGTGATCATATCTTTGACGTCATCTTTGAAATCACTTTGCAGGAGTCCCTTTGGCCATCTGGAAATAGATTGTCTAGGCTTCTTCAACCATTGGGTATTTATTAGGTTTTTAGCTTTGTTGGGATCAACGTCAAAGACTTCTTGTGCTTTTTGTATAGAGATATCAATGTATTTCTCCATTTGAGGAACCTTAAACACAATGTCAAAGAAATCAGGGTCGAGTCTTAAAATCTCGTGCCTAGAAGAATCGATCACACTTATGCTTTCCCTGATGTAGTGAGATGCCACTTGAAGGACAAATTCCATATTGTGTGCAGCAGTAGGGAACATAGCTACCAAATGCAGGTTACTGTGTACAATTTCTCTCATCGGGTCAGGAAGAGGCTTCATGTCAGTTTGCTTTGCAAATTTAACCAAGTCTTGATGGCCAACTTCAGTGTCTTTTATTTCTTCCACGTTGGAGACCACTACAGTCGGCGGATAGACACCTTGATATTTATATTTCATTTTTCCTTTTGCTTTTGAAGAAGACGAAGGTTTTTTGGCAGTCATCAAGAGCAACTGAAACTTTGATCAATCAAATTTGAAGGTCTTTGAAAAGAGACTGCAAAGTGTCGATCCAGAACAAACATTAGTTGTTAAATAGCATGGGAATGCGCAAGATGAGCAACGATGATGAGCAAGCGTGGAATGGATGACAAGGCATGCAAAACGATGCACAAAATGGAAGGAACGAGGTTCGGAACGAAGCTTGCAAGTTTGAAGTACTTCTAGGAAAAAATTGTGAAAAGTGTAAGGGCGTACTTTTTCAACGGCTTTACATTTTGAAGAATTCAATTTGGTGCAGGGGTGCTGAAAAACAACGCTCTTGCACTTTTCAGTGTTAGACAAAAAAGTGAAATGTTAGGGTGCACTTTTTCAGCGCTATGACATCTCTCACAATGAAGTTAACAATTGATATGGCATTGAAAAGGTGCTCTTCTTCCTTTGGGAAGGGAAATGAAAACATAATGCGATGCTTTGGCAATATGGAAGTATTGAAAGGGTTAAAAGCAACACTCGAGAATGCATTTTGAAGTGCATCAGATCTTCACCTATTTCTATTTCAAAGTATTGGAATAAGAAATATGTGAAGAGACCAAAATACGTAGGTAAGAATGGCTAAAATGAAAAGAGGTAAACGTGTATGCGCAAGAGGTCACAGCCAAAACAAACGATGGAATCAAGAATGTGTGATGATAAACCATAATGCAACTAGGGCAAGAGAAAAAATGTGCTTGATAATTGACAAGACTCCACACTAATGGCAAAATAAAGAAAACGTGTGGGTAGAAGAGAAACGTGAGAAGAGAAAAAAAGATAAACAAAAATGCATATGTAAATCCTAAGACATGTACAAAATAATGAAGGATAATGGAGAGAAAGTAAGAAGAACAACTTACCAAGAGAAAATGCAAAATTTGGTTTAGAGGAATTTTAGATTTCTCCAAAACGTGTTTTGCAACTTGAGAAGATTTCGCCCAGCATGAAGGAATGAAGATGAACATCATAAACAATGAAAAAGGAACAATAAAACAATTTTAAGTGAATGAGAAACACAAAAACCTAACTCAAGTCGAGCAATTAATTTAGGTAGAAAAAGTGGCACGATGAGCGAAAAATATAAAATGCATGAAGAAATGCGCCTAGGCAAGAAAATGACTAAGTCAGGATAAAAAATGTAAGAGCGCACTTTTTCAGCGCTATTACATTTCAGTGACAAAAACACTTTCATTTAGGGGCGCTGAAAATCAGCACCCCTGCACTTTTCATACTTAGCACACTTTTTTAGTGTAACTGGATTTTTCACAATTTTAGTGCAACTGCATTTTTCACAATTATCTAAGTATGAATAGTGAGACTTCGCAAAGGGGCTTGTTTCGAAGGTATTCGTGAGGATTACATAGGGTGATTCTCAAACTAAATGTTTGAGGCTTTGGAACGCATTTCAAGGTGGCTTGGAAATCACCTTGTTTTGTGTGCTTGAACTTCACGAATCCTAGGAAACGAACAAGTTTCGTAGGGGGTTATCCATGGAATGAGCACTGGATTTCATGATAACATGCCTCATATTTATTCAACCTCCACATATCCTTGTACAACATCCCATTCACCACCTCTTACATCACAAATGCACATAACAAGTATAAACTTTAATCAGCCAAAAAAATCCTCACTTCCTCCTAGCCTCACAACAAGAAAACCTACCACATCAAAAACTACATCATCCAAGTCTGATGTCAAATTAGGAATATGTCAAGAAACCTTTTCCAAACATGGTCAAAATCATCCACCTATATCTAGCAATGGCTCATTCCAAGGAAATCAAGCCAATGATACATCCACCTCATACGATTTCATTTATCCCATCATTCCATAACCCCCTAAAGTTTTTCAACAACAATCCACATCATCTCCATCAAAAAATGCATCCAATGATAATACTTTGCAAGCTTACCCCCAAGAGATATCTACAATAGATAATTTAATGAAATCCAAGCTAATCCTACCCATGATCAAGAAATTATAGATCAATTTCCACCATCCACTCAATTTCCAATAAATCCCACTCCAAAGACTCATATTCCAAACTTACCCCTATCATTCCAAAATAGTAAATCCATCCAAGAATCCCACATACTTATCCAAAATTATCTCCCATATTTAGAATTGGATCAATTTCAAGAGACTAATCTAAATTATGAAGAAAAATGTCCTAAAATAAGTCACTTGATCAAGATACCAAAAGTCTACCATCCCATCCAATCATCGATCAAGCTCCCACCTCACAAGAATCTCATAATGATCGCACCATACCTTTCAATTCCATCCAAGATGAACCCCTTCCATCTCAAGATAATAGTAGCCATCAAAGTTTTATTTATAATCTAATACCTAAGCAAGTACATGATATCTATCCTTCCATCCCATCCCATGATCCCATTGAAAGTCAAGAGAAAATCACCCTTTCCACTCCATGCAATGATCCTCTTCCAAGTCAAGATCAAAGCATCACTTAATCTCCATGTCATAATCCTCCATAGGAGATTATCACACGTATTCAAGCTATCCACAAACCCCCTACCTATAAAATGGGTTCCCCACTTTCATCCAATTTGATTTACTTTAAGAGATCATCATTCCTTCCATATCACATTCCCCTAAAAATGGACTTGTATATTGTTTCAAAAGTAAAAAGTATCCCATTGCTAAAAGTATTTGTCAAAAAATGCATTATCAAGGCAAAGGGTTAGGCCTTCATGAACACTGCATCTTAGAACTCCTTTGTATCAAAGAAAATATCAAATATCACGGCCTTGGCTATATAGCTCACTCTCAAGACATTGGTATCCCTCATAAATCCCATATCCCACCATATAAGTCCAAAAATATACATTCTCTATCTTCTAAATCCATTTTAGGTCCTTATCATCCAAATCCTAGTCCACTAACCCTTCTATCCATCATGGGTTCTTACATTCCACCACCCATTATTCCTACGTCATAATCCTTTTACCCTACCATAAGTCAAGGTCAACAAAGGAACACACCCTTGATGCCCAAGTTCCAACATCCTACCTACATTAACCTACTCATAACACATCCATATCATTCACCTTCATCCACCAATCCCATTATTCTTGGAAGCAATTTTGATGACAAACATAAAAAACTTCAATCTCAAAATCCATATAAATTAAAGGATCAATATGTACAATCTAAAAGATATGTAAAAATAAATAAAAATTTGATCCAAAAGCAAAAAGAAAAATAAAAAGCCATTTGGATTCCTAAGTTCCTTATAGAAAAGGAAAAATCCAAAAGGCCACAAAGGTGCATCAAGAAACAAGAAAATTAAAAAAACTATGTGGATTCCCAAGATGCTCATTGAAGCATTGCATCCTAAAGAAAAATCAAAATCATCATCCAAAGTTGTTACTCCAAAAGATTCCTTCATTCCTCTCTCTAAAACTCCCCCACCTTCCAAATCCATTTTAGGTCCTTATGTCCCAAAATCCATATTCACTTCATCCAAATCCATTTTTCATCCATCATTCCACTACCCATTAAGGTGTGTGCTAATGTTGATCTTGCCAAAATTTCCACCCTCTCCTACACAAATACTCCAACACCTTTTCCACCTTTGATCTTGACAATGATAAGGATCTCCATAAGAATTGTGTATCCTATATACTTTATCTCATTCACACCCTTCAAGCTATATATCTTATCTTATCTATGTCTTATTTCCCTCATCCACTTCCACTTTTGATCTTCTTATCCTATCCATATCCTATTTCCATCGTATCAACATCCATCCCTTGATCTTGATCAAAACTAGGGGCATATACTTCAAAACATTTTTTTGGAAAACTCTTGACATGTCCATTTCTTTAGACCACATACCATTTAATGCATCATGCCAATACCTACATAGCCACATATCCCATCCCTTAGCTTGGATCAAACATGTTATTCCATTGTGAGATAGTCCTTGAAAATCAAATGAGTTCTCATCTCCTAATAAGATACCTTCATTCTTCATGTATCTATTTTTAGTTCATTCATCCATTCATAAATTTCCATGCCTTGCTAGACACTAGGGGCAAGTGAATGCATCTAGCTTGGAAATAAATCTTGACATATATTTTATCTCAATTAGCGATCTAGGCATCTTACTTGAAGTCCAAAAATTTGAAAAAAAAAAATCAAAATCCAAAAGAATAAGAAAAATTCAAAACCCCTAAAAATTTGAAAAAGTTTCAAAATAAAAAAAATTGAAAAATCCAAAAAAACCAAAAAACCAAAAAAATGACTTTGAGCTTGAACCAAAAAACACTTGTAAATATTGAACCTTACCATGCAAATTATACTTATTCCTGTAATGCACCACCAAGAAACCCAAAGGAAACAAGCCAAGTAAGCCTGGAATAACTTTTTTTCCTTAAAGCATTCCGAGTAAATTAAACAACATTGAGAAGGATATGACACAACAAGTCGCAACTGCACGACAACGTGCAAACATGTATCGTAAGAGATACAATGACACAATGGAACAATTGAACTATGATGGAATGATGGAAACATCGACCTCCAATCCACATCACACTAGGCTGAGAAACATAAGCCATAACAAGAACAACTCTGGCAAGAGATCACAAGATCAACTACAACTATATGATTTCTTGTCGCTACTTGACCACACACAAGTGAAAGACTAAACAAACTAAAAGGATACCAATCAAAGGAAGAAGTCTCAAGACACTTGATACAAGGTCAATAGGGTGATATGGAACAACCAAGACTCTCCTAGAATATTCAAAGCATAACTCGGCAAACAGGACCAACTACTAGGTCCTAAGTAGTATGATCGGCCTGTTGCGTACATTGTCATGCAAAATGATGCACAATCACAAAAAAAAACTACTAAATACCACCTCGGATCACCTGTAAGGTTACCTCAACTTAACACTACCAAATGATAACTTAGACAACCTCAAATTGGCCAATAGGGACCTCGAGAACACTACCAGGCTAAACCTTTGGATTGAGGCCCACACGACCAAACTTCC